>JAABKK020005598.1:36132-50993 GCA_011634745.2 Catotricha subobsoleta
TTGCGAAAGGTTGTTGGGGTGGAGTTGGTACAGAGTGTGTCTGTTGCTGTATTAATTGCGTACTGTAATTATTATAATTCCAATTATTATTTAATAGATTTTGTGATGTTGATGGGTTAGTTATAACATTAACATAATTTTGTGGTTGTGGATAATTTTGATTGCTATGAAATGATGTTACAGGCACAGATACACACTGTTGACCCAGTCCCATATTAGTTACAACATTTTGTTGCATTATGTGATTATCACTCACCAGATAGCTATTAAATCCGGGCGAAACCGGAATGGTGTATCCACTTTGATTTGGATAGTTGAAATTTAGTTGAGTTGGTGGATATGCTTGATAATATCCGGGTTGTTGTGGCATTGGTAATTGAGAATACTGAACCGGTAATATTTGGGATTGTGGAAATATTTGTGTTGGCGATAGTACTGGTATTGCAGACATTTGCTGTTGGCGATGTATGGTTCCTATTGGTGATGTAATTACTTGTTGAGTAGTTTGCACGGGATCTGGTTGTGATTGTATAGAAGCATTCGGTGGGGGTGGTGCTTTTCGTACGGGAATTCTGCTTTTAGTTATTGAAGATTCCTCAGCAATAGTTTGTTCCTGTTGCATTACATTTCTTAGTTCATTTTCTTGCAACATTATTTCACGATGGGTACATTCAGTAACTAAAATGTTATCCATCGAATTTTCATGACGATATTCTGGCCGTTGTAGTTTTGGAAGAACTTCAAATTTTGTTGGAACTATTTCAATAATAGGTCCATCTTGACTTTCGATATTATGTAATTTATCCAAAGCAGGCATAGTTGATAAATTAATTGGTGGTGGGGGTGGGCTAACTACTGGACGTTCCGTACTGCATGCGCGTTTAATGACATGCCTATGAGATAAATGAGACGCTGGAATTGGTGGTAAAGGACTTCCAGGATTGAAGGGCACTCCACGAGGAATTTCCTTTCGATATTGCTCTTTTTCTAATTCTTTTCGTTGTTCCAATACATTTGGTTGAATCTTTATTATTTTATTTGTATCAGGATCATGTTTATATTCATAGAAATCACCGCGATCCATTTCACTTTGAAATATTTTTAGTGCCTCATTTTGTACAACATCTGCATGTTTAATATTAGTTTGCGGTGGTTTAGGCGGAAGAGGTGGTCTTTGTCTTGGGCGATCTACCGTCAAACTACCTGTTGATTTGTACACCGGTTTTTTTATTGGAATCTTTTTATTTGAAGTTTCTCCTAATAAATTTTCGTTTGAATGATAGCTTTTTGGTATTGCTCCGCTGTAAGAACTGGAATTATCGCTGTAATACGCTGATTTAGGTCTTTCTTTTTTATCTGGTAGACCTTGTTCTATACTAGTTTCGTTAATCTCGTTATCGGAACTATCCCTTATTCGATGTGGTGGATCTTCGTAACGTATCTCTTCATAAATATTTTCATATTGCCTACTTTCCAAAAATTCTTTTCGAAAAGGATTCTCTCTTTCAATTTCATCATCGTCACGTCTAGTATGAATAACTGCTGAAATAATTGTTTGATGCTGATTAATATGTTTGGTAGGTCGATCTAATGATGATTGTGAAGATGTTGTTGGACTTGGGCTAGGTGAACGTAATATTCCCTTTACTTGAGGTGGCGGCAGTTGTTTTGGAGTTGGAGCGAGTTGATAATTTATAGGAATTTCGTAACCATCTTGCTCTGGTAATTTTTCAGCAGAATCTTTTACACTAAATTGTGATAAATAAAGGTCTGCTAAATTATCTGTTTGTGGATAAAAAGTTTTGTTTCTTTCATCTGTGAGCTTTGGTGTACTAACACGATCTTGAATGGAAAGTTTTGGAAGTGGCGGTGTTAATGAATCATCTTCAAAATGACTATAAACAGGAATGTATTCATTGTCAGATAAATCAAAACTAACTGATTTTCTGTGTGATGCTGTGTAGCTGGATTCAGAGGCTTGACTTATTTTACGAGAGTCACTATGTTTCGAATATGACTTATTTTTACTATCGTCAGCTTCAATAATATTTTTGGCAGCTTCTTCTAAAGATCTACGTCTTAGAGGAATCACTGGAGGTGGCGGTGCTGTTTTTGCATAATGTATATTATTAATTTTAGCGACATTTTGCTGTTGCTGTTGCTGTTGCTTTTTATTATTCTGATTATCAATTGGAGTTGTTATTACATCAATCGATGAAATACTTTCATTTGACGATTTAACAAAATCCTGTTTATCATGAAATAAAATAGAAGAAGAAGAAGAAGGATATGGTTTTTTTAAGTTTCCTGTTCGGCTATCGACCTATTTTAAATTATGTCGAATAAGAGAAAAGAAAATAATTTTTGTTTAGTTATTTATTAAATAATAATTATTTGTGTGATGTGCACTTGATGATTTGACAAAACACATTTTCTAGATACTCTTTCATAGCTACCAATTTATGAGAGAGTAATAATGATGATTTTTTTGTTCATAATAAATTTATGATGTGACACAATTAATAATATTATTCTGGGTGTATAATAATTGGTGAATGATGATTTTTGTGGTTGTGGTAGTGAAAATAATTAAGCAACTACTCAGCATAATAATAAAATATTTAACACAAAACAAAATTAAGCTGGTTGAAACAATTTACACCCGTATAGGTATAATATATAATAATTTGAAGACGATGATAATAACGAAAACAAACACATAATATATATTTGACAATTAACATTGTTATTGTCATTTATTATGAGTATTATTGCTCATTGCTCATAATTGATTGATTGCTTTTTTTTTGTTTTTTTTTTTAAAAAAAGGGGTTTATTAAAAGATCCTTTAAATGTGCTTATACTTTAATCATGATGATAATAATGTATAGAGCACAGTAGAAATTTCATCGTCGTACGAAAATGAATATCGGTGCAGAAAGAACAAAAAATTTAAAAAAATTAAATTAAATTAATTAACAAACTTCAAATAGAATTTTCTTTATATTAATAAATATATTTCCTGTTTTATATAATTTTTTGTTTATCAATTTTGTTAATTTTCTATATAAATATCATAATATTTAATTTCCATTTCTTATATATCATATAAATGAACAGTAAGTATATATATTTCATTCTCTTTTCTTTTTTATTATTATTATTTTTATTAAATCTTTTTGTTTTTTTAACTTCACGTAGGTTGTTATAATAATGACGTTCCAATTCGAACCCGTTGATTTTTAATTAAATAATTTTAGTAGAATTTTTTTTGTTTGTGTTAAATTGGTAATTAGCTAATTTATAATACAAGTACCTATAACAATATATTTTATATTAATTTATATCTAATTTGTTTTGTGTTCACATTTGAAATATTTTAAGTTTTTGAATTTTTTTCAATTTCTTGATTTTTATTTATATTTTTTATAAACGAAAAACATTTAACGACAATAAGAGAAATTTTATTATTCAATAATTTAATGTATTTTTTTTTGTTTTTTTTTTTTAATTATATATAAGTTTTATTTAATGATTGGAAAATTGATTAATAATTACTTTTCTTTTTTTTTTTCATATATAAATTAATGATTATATATGATTATAATATTATGCGTGCTGTTGTCACTGTTTTAAATGACATACATTTTTAAAAAGTGATATTTTTGTAAAAGTTTCAAAAAATTATTAATAATACATATTCAATTTCATTTTCTTTGTTTTTTCTTTTTTATACATTTATAGGTATATAATATACTTTTCTATTAAATTTGTTTTTCTTCTCTTAAATAATTATATAAATGTACGGATATATCAACAGATTTCTCATAATTCATTAACAACATTTAACATATATAATATATATATATTTTTATTTTTATTTTTAATTCAATTTCATTTATGAACGAAAGTATAAATGATTTAGTTAAAAACTAGTTTAATTTTCCATTTGAAGAATGGCGGTGGTCACGAAAAGATAAAACTTTTTTGATTTCTATTTCTAATATATTAGGTCCCTGCATTCAAAAAATGTGTTTATTACATGCGTGTAATTTCCGTTTGTGTATAGATCTGTATATTGTTCACTCTACACTGTACAATGTTTGCGTTAACTTTAGTAATTTGACAACCATTTTGACTATATTTTGAATAAATTGAGAAAATCGAATTTTTCGAATTAATTTATTCAGGGGGTGAACCGCATGTATATATGGTTAGATCGAAATCACATCGAATTTTATATACTTTTGCTTCATGTAACTATCTATCATTTTCTGTCAATGTACTTAGTTATTGAATTGAATTTTAATTTTAAATCTTTTATGCTGTCGAATTATTTCAAAAATATTTCGAATGCGCACGCTTTTGTTTTTTGATGAGGGTGGGGGGGGGTTGTAAATTTGAAAAAGTGAGATATAGGGTAATAATATTGTCTACACATAAATAAAAAAAAAATCGCGATGATCTTTTTTTCACAAATCATTTCAAAAACCCTCCTACTCCCATGCGAATGTATTACATGAAGCAAATGTATCGAATATTCGATCTATAACGATATACATGATCTCTGCCCAACGTAACTTACATTTTCTATTTTAAATTCATTTTACTAAGAAATTTTTGCTCGACACACTAGTAAAATAATCTCTTTCTAATTTAAAGAATACTGCGTGGAGTTATTTCTAGATTGTTTTTTTTTATTTATAACGTGATTTTAATAGTATTGAGACATTTTGAGCAAAACTAACTTCACTAAAATTTTTGTATTGGCCCTTACAAGACTGTTATTTTTCAATTATGTCATTTATACTGTAGGCAATAACAATAAAAGGGTTATAAATTAATTATTTCGTTTTTTTTTTTTTTGTAAGAAATTTCTCTCAAAATACATAAATACAATAATAATTGTACTTCGTTTTCAATTCGAATATTTTCAATAACAAGAAAAAATAAATGAGATAAAAAAAAAAAATTTGATGAAAATTGTGTCATTTTCAATACATATTTAAATGTGAATAATAAAGAAGAAAATTGAACGAAGAATAAAATAAGAATATTACTCAAAAGAAACCAGCAAGACATAATAATAATGGTCCCTCACTTTTTTTTTTTTTTTTTTATTTTTCTCATTTTTATATTTATATACTTTAAGCTTATTATACAAATTTCAATAACATGAATCATGTTCATCGTTCACCACCAAAAAACCTCATATGATACACAACCCACCTATTTCTATACATATTATTATATTGCTTGAAAATAAATGTGAATTCGGCGTTTCCTCTATTTTAATACAACACACATATTTTATCTGTCGACTCTCTTTTAAAAACCATTTCAAAATGTATTAATTTTTTTTTTCGCCTTATCTTGCGAATATTTTACTTATAACAATAATAACAAGAGTGATGTAAAATGAAAAAAAAAATAAAAAAAAAAAATACCCCATGAGATGTTGTTAAGAATATTTGAGAAAAGAAAAAAAAAACGTATAAATAAATGAAGAAAAGATTTTTCAACAGCGATCCATGAGTTTTTTTTTTCTTCTTTTTTTTGTATATCTCCAATCTTGTTTCAAATCATATACACACATATACGAAACGATAAAAAAAATATAAGGACAATTATTTAACATGCATGAGAACTTTATGTGTGGAATAGGAGTACAGAGTGTCTTGTACCATTTATATTACACATATTTAAAATTTTTAGAAAATAGAAAAAAAAAGAGAGGAAATGAAAATCAATAAATAAAGCTATGTATGGATTGTATATGGAGCCAGTCCAGGGCAATTATTGTCCAGGTGCTAAGTTCTTATTTAACTTTGGTATATTTCATATAACCAAAATGACTGATATAATAATTTTGAGAACAATACAACAACAACAACAAGAATCTACTTAAGTGCTAACGACTCGTAGTGTGCTCGTGAAAAAAATAATTTCTTTTTAAGTGAATAAAATTGATTTGAAATACATACGAAGAAAACAAATAATTACTTTTAATTAACTTATTAATAATTTATTGTTAAAATCGGAGCTTTTACACAGTAATTCCATTTTAAAAAGATCCATTTCGATTGTTTCTACGAATTTTTCGTATCAGTAATATGACACAAAAAAAAAACTAATACATTAAAGTATGACTGCAATACAGAATGTAAAAAAAAAATAAAGCAGCTGAACTCAAGACGCTTTGTCTCGACAGTTAAAAATAGGGCTGATTATATCGAAGAAAATAAATCATAAAAAAAAGGAAGACATATAGTTTTTTTTTCTTCTGTTGTCATAAAACGTCAATAAAAATTATATTTCGATAATAATAAGAAAGCTACTCGCGAATAAATTCGTTAACTTAATTCAATTTTTTGCCAATTTGTTCACGTTCGCTTTTTTTTTTTATCTATATTTTAAGTATTACTTTTATTATTATCTGTGCCAATTTCTTTTTACCTTTAGAATTTAGATTATAATAATATAATATGGTACAAGTGGATGTTGTAAGTGAATATGTGTGTGTGTGTGTGTGTGTGTGCACAAAAAAAGAAAACATTATTCCCAGACGATATTGATTATTGATTATATTAGTAGCTTACAGCTTTAGTATGATTGTTACATTAGACACTCTGTGTGTGTTCGGTACTCGTTTCTATTATAAATCTTTCAGTTTTCTTTTTTTTTTTTTTTTTTTATTTCATAAAAATGTCATTATGATCTGGAGTGCGATATGACTGAACAACCACTCTTGTGACTGTTTAAATTTTAAATATACATGTGCTTGGGCCTTAGTATGACGAGATGAGGACCGAAAAACAAAAAAAAAAGTTGAAAGGAAAAATGAGGAATGGAGAAAGAATGAATATTTCTATTAATATTCATGGGGAGTTATTTTTTTTTTATTATTATTATTTTTTGTTTGAATTTCTGTAATCAATCATTAAATAATGTGATTTTTATGATAAGTGCCTCGCATAATATGTGAACAGCAAAAAGTGACATTATTTTTTTTTTCTTCTAGGAGTTACATTTTAAAATTGATCGTTATTTTCAGAAATTATTATTTGTGTGTAAATGAGAAAATAATCGCTTTGAATTTTGATGGAGAGATACTTATTAATTGTAATTAGAGAATTTACATTCTTCCGTTATTTTTTTTTTTTTTGGTTGCTGATTACATTTTTTTCAATCAAGAGGAATAAGTATTTATTTACAAGTAAGTATATTTCGAATCGCAAAGTATTTTTTTATGAACTGGAAGCAATTTCGATTATAGGTATAACAATATTTGTACGAATGTTCTGTGGTATCTCCGATATAATTTAAATATAATATTTATATTCATTTTAACGATAATGGAAATGAAATGTGATTTGTTCGAAATTAGATATTTCCATGTTTTAAGGTTTTTTTAATTTATTTTTAATTATCTGACCAAATTCGACAGTTATTTGTTGGTAAATTCGCTTTATTTTGAAATATAGTTACATATAACAAATTTTTAATAATCCATAAGTATGCAAATGTTAATTTATACGCAACAAATAGTTTTGTAATTTGCCTGGAAATTTATCGTTTTTTTAAAAATAAATTTCAAATATTATACATATTTCAAAAATTCACAATAACTGAAGTAAAACCTAATCAGGTTTATCTTATTTTCTCTGAAATAAAACTTGAAAATATTACGTCGCCGTCGTATTCTAAAATGAATTGGGGCTTTCGTTCAGTCCCATTAAATTCATAGAAAAAGTGAAAAACAAAAAAAAAATGAAAAAGAAAACAAACATAAATTCACTATCAAAAAAAATTTCCAAGAAACAAACACATATATGTGAAATAAATAATATTTTGATTGTCCTTTATTTGACTTTTCTTTTTATTGTTGCTGCCAATATTGAATAAATTGTAATAATCAAATAAAATCAGAATCATCTTTATCTGAATGTATAACGCGTAGATTGTGCCCCGTTTGTATAATAATTCCAACGTATAAGAAAATCAGTAAAACTGCCTTCAGCATTCAAATGAACGTAAAGGAAAAGAAATAAGATAAAATATGAAGCGTGAATGAATCAATTTGTGCATTCAATCTTTCAAACAGACACATTTTCTATTATAATAATATGTTTACAAATCATATTAATATACCACATTAAATATAGAGTGTGCGGTTTATTTCATTCGCTTTTCTACAGTTTTATTACATTAAAACAGACACAGTCACATTTCCAAGCAATAATATAAATAAAGAATGTAATGCTATTTGTACTGTTTTTGTTTTTTTTTTTCTTTTTCTTTTTCTTTTTCATATAAACAAATCACATGTAGGTTGTGTTTGCTGTGAAAATAGAAATAATAAAAGAAAGGTTGATTTGATTATGCGTTGGCAAGAATAACCAAATTTAGTCATAGCCAGAACATATCACCATAAAATAGTAAAAATGCTGAAAAGTACCAATCCGTCATATAAAACAGAATAACAAAAAAAAAAAACAAAAAAAAAACACAAAATTAGGTATAAAAACAAGAGCATGTGGAACATATTATGAGGAAACATAAAAATGTCCATTGTGTCTGGTGTCAGTGTAGCCGTGGCTGTAGGTCATTGGTATGATGTGATATATGGTGATGTGTCTAAATATGAAAAGCGATTAAAAAACCACTTGGTAAAAATCATGCGATGAGTAAAAAGAAAACAGTTTTTTTTTCTTTTGTTTTTTATTCTCATGTTGATGTAGTTGCTGTGTTAATTTAAATAAAAATGAATTGAAAAGCACACATTCATTGTTTATTTACGATTCACATAGGAATTTTTATTGTGTTATTCTTGACCTCTTTTGATGCCTGCCAGTCATACCATACACGTATGTATATTCACAATAAAATAAAAAAATTATGCCGCCCACCGAAAAAAAAGAAAAAAGAAGAAGAATAAAACGATATGTGAATCTATGAAAAGGTCAACATCAACCAGTAACAAATGAAATAGCTAGACGACATTGAACGATTATATAATTTTTGTGATATTTTAATAAGTATATGGTTTATTTTATAAATATCACGTACTGTGAATATAAACACATTTCATTTTGCACGCGTGCATACACTACACACACGCATATTTACTAAATAAATTATTGTATGGATCTATTTTTCGATTTCAGTTCTATATGTTGTTGTTATTGAAGCGAATAAATATTGAAAATAGAAATGAAAATAAAATATGAAAATTGAATTCCTCTAAATGAAAATACGAAAAAAAAAGTGAGTAGAAAATTGTGATTTTATTATTTACATTTTGTAGGTCAACAGAACTCAACGTTGAATATGAATTTCTTCGTTAAATATTATATAACAAAATGTATAGATTCCGGATAACGGCAATAAAAATGTATAAAAAAGAAGAAAAAAAAATTAAACGAGAAATTTTGAAAAAAATGTATTAAAAAGGCTTTCCGCAAAAAAAAAACAGAAGAGAATTTAAATTTAGACCACTTAAGTTTTTTCTACTATTTTCTTATGCTAACGGCGGCATTCAAATCAATTCAATTCAAATCGGAACTCCACTATGACCTATTTCTTCAAACAGCAAGCCTCTATTAATAATGAAATATAATTTCAAACTTAATATGTACTATTATTTAATTGAATATCGAAATGATAGAAAATAAGTTATTATTCAGGATGTACACCGGGTTAGGTTGCTGTACCAGAAACTGTATTAAACTGATGATTTGTGTGTGTTTGGGTTGTGTGCGTGTTTAGGTACTGTGCGACAATTATTTTAATTTTGAACATCTCGTTTAGATTTAATTACGTTTTTTTTTTCTTTTTTTTGTTATTTAATTCAAGTATACATTTCGAACTTTTGCGATTATTCAACTATTGCTTCTTCAAAAGAGTAAATTTTTTAACAATTTTTTTTTTTTCACTTTTGACTTTGTCAAATAACGAATAAGGAACAGAATTGAATAAAACCAACATGAAAAAAAAAACATTTATTATAGAAATACTCTATTTGAATAAGGTATTGAAAGTTTTTACAATAAATTTAATGTGAAAACTTTTTAACAAAGAAAATGTTTAATAGGTTAGTTTTACAATTAGATTATTATGCATATATTTATACAGATATATAATTTTTTTCTGGGTAATTTTTGGTCCGGAGGGCATTCATAACAATATTAAAGTATTTTCATTTAAATATATATATATTTATTTTGATTTCAACGTATTCTTTTGCAATGAGTATTTGACTATATTATATTTATAATTTATATATTTATATATTTTTAATACAATATTACAATAAATTTAAAATATTTGTTGGTACATTGATTTTGAACGCTTAAATTATTTATTATATGAAATTAGTTTTACAATTATTAGGTATTTAGAGTGCATTGTTTTATTATTATCATTTTTGTAGGGCGGGTGAGAATTGATATTATTTTTTTGATAAAATATAATTTGAATGTAATTTTTCAAATTATATATTATTACTTATATCGTTGCTGGTCGGTATGGAAACTATTGGATTCATTTCTAATGTGAATTATAGGATTTTAGAATTATGAAACTTTATTTTAACAATTATTTTATAAATTTTTTTTATAATCTTTAATAATTATATTAAGTTGAGGGTAAATCTTTGAATAAATATCTGATGACGTTCTATGGCTTATCTGTTGATCCGCAGAAAGCTGATTTCAATTAATAATTATATAGCAAAATATTGCATGAAAACCAATTATGAAAAACAAATATTTATTTTAAATGGTCTGGGGTATTAAAATTTATATTTAGGCAAAATTGATTCATTTGGAAGAATGGAAAAAAGAAGTCTAGATGAATTTGAAACATTTATATTGAATTTTACAAATTTGCATAATAATATTTGAAGAGTTTCAGCTTGATGTTAATCGGATTAAATTCGAAAAGACGTAAGGGAAAAAATTGAAAGCTTAAAAAAAACGCCCATACAAGTTGTTTTTGGTTTTTTTCTTTTAAATTGTTTCCACTTTTCTCTACGATATCTTTATCCTGACTAATTTCTAGTTAACAATTTTTCAAATTGGAAAAATAATTTATACAAGTGATCACTCGAAACAAAGTTCATCCAATTTGATTGAATCTATTCGATTTGAAGCTAACTCGAAAAATTTTGACATTAGAAATTTAAAGGAACACCAAAAAGTTCTTCGCTTAGTTATCGATTTTATTTTTGGAATTTAGTAAATGATCTGAGTTTTACGATTCTTCGTTTCGATAGGTCACTATTAATAGTTTGTTGTACATAAATGATATTTAATATTTGTCTGTTTCTCCGATGGTGAAAACGGTACATGGTATAACATGAAAAACGAAAATTCAGATATTTTCAATGGTTTCTATCAAATTTTCACTATTTTAAAAATAAAACCAGAATATAATAGAATATTCAAAAGAGCTTGGAGTTGTTTTCGAAATTTTATTCATATAAAACAAAAAAATTGACTAAATCTTTTCTTTACTTTAATAATAGTTTCTATTTCTCATCTTTTAAAAATTCTATTCAAAAATTATTAAAATTAATTAGAAACAAAATTATTTACATAAAATGTCAGAATTTAAATAACACAAAAAAAAAAAACTTAATAACGAACAATCATTGACGTATGTACGATTTTAATTAATGGTCTATAGTGTCTAGGTCGACTGTAAACGAATTTCAATTTTCCTTCAATTCTTTCAATTTTCAATAATTATAATCTGAATAATTTAAAAAAATGTGACATTAAAAAAAAAAAAATTGGTTACCAAATTGACAAATTCTATTTAATTATATATAAGTTTATCTAATAATTTCATTTAACAAAACTTTCTTCTCTTTCATATTCCATTTTGTTATCATTTATTATTCTATTATTCTATTATTATTATTATACACAAATGCACAATTATTTTCACATAAATAATATACATCCTGATATCGTTCCAATATAAATATACACGAATATAAATTTCTTGATTTATTTTTTTTTTCATATTTTTCTTCATTTTCTTTTTTTGCTTGTATACACAATAAATCATTTATTATTTATAATAATAATAATGGTTTGTTTAATGATAAAAAATCTACAAATCGAAACTCAATAAAACTATAATATTTATTATGAAACATCTAAATTGTAGCTGTTGTTGTTTTTATTATTATTATTATTATTATTATTTATTTATTTATTTATTTTTTATTTTTTTTGTTTGCTTTGTTGAGATTCTGTAAGTTATCGAGACATTTCGATATCACAATTATTATTTCAATAAAATCACATATTTTTTTAAATATTTCAATTGAATGTTTTTTCTCACATGAAATAAATCACATTTAAATAAAAGTTTTCCGTCATGAGAAATTGATTCATCGAAGATTCGTAGACATTTAAAAAAAAAAAAAAAAAAATTCTATTCACATAAAAATGTCACAACACGATTAAAAACAAAAAAAAAACATCAGACACTAAATCGAATAAACTTTTTCACATCAAGTGATTACTTAAATTAAGTAAAACATCCTTTGAACACTTGGTTTCCAATTTTGACATCAATACGAAAAAATTATTTCTTCTTAACATTTTAATATTGCATTTTGAAATTAAATGATTTTTGATGATATGTGATGAGGAAATCCATGACGTTATTTAATAACATTTTCACGGATACTTGCCAATCCAATCGATCAAAATTTATTGCTATTCGATATTTTACAGAATCCAAGTCATCAATATTTTCTTGTATTTTTTTTTTGTTTTTTGTTTTTTTTATTTTTATTGAGTATGAAACGGTTATTATTTATAATAGAGTAAGTTGAATATTTATTTTATTTCATTTACAATAAAAATTCAGTCTTTTGTACTGTTACCGTTAGCTAGGGAAGATTTTTGCTCGATGTCTGCAACAACAAAAGTGAACGATATGATAATAAAAATAGAAGAAAGAAGTTTTTTTTTTTTTTTGTTATTTTTCTTTATTTTTTATAAAATAGAATGCAGGGAAAATACAAAATAATAAGAAATAATAATAAATGGAAAAAAAAATACTTCTTTATGAAGTAAAAGAGTACAGAAAAAATAAAGCGAAAACCGCATTGCCACAATTATTATAATAAATATTTTGTTTTTTTTCTTTTTTTTTTTTTTAAGATGAAACATCAAATTACTGAACTGGAATCAAAATGACAATAATGGTGGAACATTTATAGGACAAATAAAAAAAAAAAAAAAAAAAAATGTGGAAATAAATACGGTTACAGCCTCGAATATGTGTTTAACTAATAAATTAGTATAACAAGAGAGAAAAGTAAAAAAAAAAAGAAAAAAGAAAATAGACGACAATATAATAAATAATAACATGCTTGACTCTAATAACACGTTTTAATTACGTCAGAAAAAAAAAACATTAAACTTTAAAAAAGACAACTTATTATCATCATGCTTCATTAATGAAAACTCTCTTATGTCAATAGAAATTAATTTTATTATTTAAACATAGTAAAAATTACTTGTAGGGGGAGAGGAGAGCGTGGTGGATGCGACATTTATTTGGCATGCTTAAGAATTATTATCATCGTTGTAAGAGGAAAATAAAAACGGTTAAAATAAAAATGAAAGAAGGAAAAACCACAAATATTTTATCTACCTTTCCAAACAACGATGGAGCACAAATATATATATTATATAATACATATATATATAAAGAGAGTGAAGGGTAAATAAAAGATAAGTGCTCGCCTGTGCTAAAAACGGCAGAAAGTAGAGTAAAATAATTATGATGGAATTTTATATTTCATTTTGTGTAAATTGTATAACAAAATTGCAGTCATTTCAAATTGAAAATAAAAAAAAAAAAACCGAGGAAAAAAGTTTTAATGCGATATTAGCACGACACACAAGGTAAAGTACGTGGGCCAATCCAGATTTTTTTTTTTTTTGTAACTTTATGTTATGCTTAAAAAATAAATGAAATTAATTTTATTTAATCTTCACTCAAGGATGCAAGGATACAAGTTACGTAATTTATATGTTGCCTCTTATCGTCAATTTTATTATGGTTTATAATTTGTTTGAAATTCAAAAGATTGTAGAAAAATAATAAGTTTTTTATTCGGTTTATTATTTATTAAATACTAGTTTGAAATACGTTAATGGTTTGGATAAGCGTCGCTATTTTGTGTATATAATCACGAGATCAGTCTGACAGGTACATAAAGACTATTAGCGAAGTCTGAGTAAAGAAAATTACAACAGTAGCTTTCTTATTTATTAAGATGGTTAAGAATAGCTTCAGGAAAAACTGTGTTAGAATGGCTATCCAATCCGGTACGTTTAACGTCAGTTTTTTGTTTTGTCTTTAATTAATAACATTTCTATACAAAGAGATAAAGCATCTCTTTATATTTTCAATACATTTACTATGTAAATATTGTAAATGTTCTTTCATTATTTAATAAAATATAATTAAAACGACAATGTTCTCATAATTGATTTGTGGTTAAAGATAGAGAAAAAAATAAAAAGTAGTAAAAAAAAAAACAAAAAAACAAAAAGTCGAGCTTTATCTATTGAAAACCGTGAATAAATTCATTTCAATTAAATGTAATTGAAATCGAATAGTATATTTAAAGAAAACTTAATTTAAATTCCATTTCATCTTGAACAGATGGAGAGAATTCAAATAAATGTGTATTTTTCTTTCAACATTATTTCACATTAATTTTAAATAGATTCTCTCTCTTTTTTTTCTGTTCATTAAATTTGCATTTCAATACAAAAAAGCTACAGAATCACAAAAATAAAAACCACAACACAAATTGTCTGTAC
>JAABKK020005598.1:51093-61332 GCA_011634745.2 Catotricha subobsoleta
GTTCATTAAATTTGCATTTCAATACAAAAAAGCTACAGAATCACAAAAATAAAAACCACAACACAAATTGTCTGTACATATGTATTTTGAATTCACTAAAATAAAACTACACATCAAAACAGAAACAATATATAGAAAATATAATATTTCCGTAAACTTTCCCATCATTTCACTCAATATGAATAAATACAAATTTTAATTATTAAGCAATGGTTTATTTCACATATTATGCTGTTCAGTGTTGTTTTAGTGATATGCATTAGTTTGCTTTGATCAAGTATAATTAATTTATGTACTGTTGTTAGTTCAAACGACGACACACAACATTTTAAAGTCCTTACAAAATATTTACATTTAGATGCTGTCATGTTAACCGAACAACAATTGTATTTTAATGTTAACTGTGCAAAATATGTTATATTATCAACAGAAGATGATATATACAACAGAGAGCACGTTTCTCATTTAACTTTATGTTGTTTCATCGCAATTGCATATATTTTGCACTTGTATTTTTCGTATATTATTATGAATGGTACTTTAAGTAGATCCCCTGAATGAAATATTCTTATGTAAATTATGTAACACAAGTTTTTGACATAGATTTTGTCATTTCATCTTTGTATCACATAAATATTTATCTAATGCAATATTTTCTCGAAAATCAAACAGAGAATTATTTCAAATTAGTAGGGAAATCACATACGAAAAATTTTCCGTATATATTTTGAAATGCAGAAGTAGGATACGGTGTCTGCCCGTAGAAATCAGTTATAATATTTCCGGGTGATGCATTTGCTGTTTATATTATTATATTCAGGTTTCATGTGGACATGACCAAAGACTATATACTTCGTTACGTGAAAGTAAGACTTTTTGAATTTTCATCTCAGTCAGATGTAGTTTTGAAAATTAGAAGAGCTGCTGGGCTCTATGCAAAAAATCAATGGAGAACGAAGGAATTTCATTATAATACAGCAAATGATATGGTTTATGTGACATTTCTTAGATGTTTGAATTATAATCATTAACTTCAATATAAATTTTCGTATCAGCAGGTATATGTTGTTGATCTTGCCATAAACAATTTGTAAGGTCGTTTACCCTCATACGTAAACGATGTTTCATATTTTAAAATTCTTAAATATGACAATGTGAGTTTAAAACACACAAAAATTAACAACACAAACTTATGAATAAAATTTACAAATAGCTAGAACATCACATATTATTAGATGAATTTGAACATATTTTTATAATGATTATTATTATTATTAGTGATGTATGTTATTTTATGCATTCATTTTCCATGAATACAAATATGTCCATATAAAATACAAAAGAATATGATTATTTTATTATATGAAGGATGGAGAGGTTGCTGTTTGTTAACATAACAAAGTGCATTTTATATACAAAATATTATTCAGCAATGATTTTCGAATGTATTATTTATTTACTGTACAACACGAAGGTTGAAGATATCAAAAAAGAAATATTAAATAGTCCACATAACAGTAAGAATGCATTATGCGAAAATAAACAAATAGACATCAAATTCAACATAAAAAAAATGAGATGATAAGTGCGCAAACAAAATAAACATGATAAAAACAGAAGAAAAAAAAATTGTACAATTTGTCTAATTAAAATAAATATAAACCATGTTTTTTTTTCCATGATTAAACACAAAAGCTTTAGCATTTCTAAACATTGACTTTTTTTATTGGATTAATATGTGGATTTATTATAATTTGCTGACTGACTTTGAACAACACCAAACAATGAAAATGCATTCTGCTTTTTATTATTATTATTATTTTTTTTTTTTGTTTTTTGTTTAGTGAACATACATAAAATAAAATGGATTTCGTTGTTGCTGTTTAAATGGAATAGATATATGAAAAAGTAGTAAAGTACATACCTGAGGCTGTGTATCGAGCGTATGAGCTGACATCACAATTGTTGTTGTTTTATGCATTTTATCTTCATGATGTTCAATGGGTGATTTGGGTGGAATGCCACCATCAGACAAATGTGTACCTAATGCTAACGATTCAGCTGCTCGTACTATATCTAAGACCTATGGAGACATAGAAAAATATACATTTAGAATAGTTTTATTTGATTCAAGCAACAGAAGAAAAAATATGTAAAAAAAAAACCTTGAAAAGAAACATTAAAATAAAAGATAATCACCTTTTCTTTTGTGCTTTTTTCTCTTGTACTAACTAATGCCTGGTCAGAGTTAAACAGCGCGACATCTTGCGATGTTACGGTAACTCTACCTTCATTTTCATCTTCTTCAAATGCTTCAGGTATATTGTGGTGGTCGTTCTTATCAACAAATACTTCCGTTGTCTAAATTATTGAAAAAATTCAAAATAATAATTATTATACAAGAAATTTGATAAATGAAAAAAATAATCGAGGATATAACAATTAAATGATATCGAAAAGTTTGCAAATTATTCTGTTATAAATGTTATAAAACGAAATAGAAAAAAAAAAATCACATACTGGTTCTAATTTAGTAGAAGCACCAGTTGTATTAACTGTATCATCTGCATCATCACGATCCAAACTAGAAACACTTTGGCTTAATTCAGAACCAGTTTCAGAAGCTCGTGAATTTAAACGACTACTATTACTACCACCCAATCCTGTACTCATACCGCCACCACTTCCAATTGAATGAATTAAACTAGATTTATCGTATCCTTTGCACACAATTATTTGGATTTCATTGCCAGCGGCACGTAATGCATTCACAGCTTCTTGATGTGTAGCACCAAGTAATGATATACCATTTACTTCCAATATTCTCATACCGACCTAAAAAAACATAAAAAACAAATTCCATGAATATCAAAAATATGAATCTAATAAAAAAAAATAGTTTACAAACCTTAAGTCGTCCATCCCTTCGTGCAGCACCACTTGAATTAATTTTTGATACAAATACACCTTCATCGGCTGCATCAATTGGATTTCCTTTTTGACCATTCAGACCACCTTTAATATGCATACCAAGACGTTCACCATCATTTTTAATTATTTGTACGTCCTGTGAAAACAAAACGAAAATAAATAAATAAAATACCTTTAATAATGTTACACAAACTGTAAAAAACATTTATGAAAAGTAATACAATTATTATTTTTGATTAAATTCTATTTACAATAATTTTAATTATGATATCAGACTTTTGATTGACACGTTTGAAGAATAGAACTTTAGTGAAGTTTGTGAAGTTTAAAAGTAAAACAATGTAAATAATAATTTCATCATTATGATTTAAATTTAAACTAAGCAAATATTTTCAAAAACTACTGAAAAACATTAAATCAAACAAGCAAAAATAATGAAAATGAACATACAAATTATGTACACACGAAAAAAAGTATATAAACTATAACAATTTTCCTTCATTTTCAGTTTACAAACACAAAACACAAATAAAATGATGATAAATAAAACAAGAGAAGAAAAAAAAATTCATCGAAAGCAAATTTGTGACTAAGGCCGTTTCTCAATTCATAATTCTTATGCATAATTACAAACATATCGCCACTATTTTGAACAAGTGGCTAAATTTAGTGTGTAAGAAAATAAATTCATAACTTTCGAAGTTAAATTTGATTTGTTAATTTTATTAAGATAATTGTCACGGTTGCGCAAAACTCATTTTTATTAGATGGACGCGTAAGCGAGACAAGAAATACAGATTTAAACACATGTGTTGTGTGTATAATAGCGAGATTGTATAGTAGATAGTCATGCGTGAGGCGAATCTTAATTTTTTGATAGTGAGTGTATCAAGATATTTCAAAATTTTACATTTTTAAATGGTCAATAACTAAAATTGCCATCGAGTGGCAATTACTTCGACTAGAAATACGATTTTATTTTTTGAATTTGAATTTGAATTTTTTAGAGGTTTGGCCAACGTGAAAATCATTTGATATATTTTGTTTTCAAAAATTTATAAAATAATCGTATTAATTAATTTTAAAATTAATACATTTTTTCGTTTACGAATTGAATATTTTCCAGTAAAAACATTGTAAAATTGTAAGTATTAGGGAGTGCATAAGTTAGAATTACACTTGGTATTCAATACTAAAAAAATAAATCAATAAATTCGTTATCCAGTGGTTTTCTGTACCATAATATTAATGTTTTTTGCAATCGATGGCTGGAAAATTGTACGTAATCGAATTTTAAATTAAATTTCCTACGATCAAATGCCACAATTCGCAATAATGTTAAAAAAACACACAAATTTTTCATGATTTCAAACATTGAGGTTATCTGTTTTCGGAGGTTGAACGGTACCTCTTACCAACCCTAACAAATGACGGTTTGCCAGGTTATTCTGAATAGACTTATAGTACATTGTATTTAAATTCGACTACAAATGAAAACGTACTACTGTGACAATCGAATTTATCTCAAAATGTATATGCAAATAAAAGTTTCCACCTCTTTAAATTGATATAATTGAATTTAGCCTAAATTTAGCAAGAAATTATGTATTGAGAAACGGCCTAAAGCTTAATGAGCGTTAATACTTACGTACCTCAGTTAGCAAATAATCTACTTGGAAATGCTTGCATAGAGAAAATAAATAGAAATTGTATGTTTTATGTGAAATTTATAAAAGCGTGAAATTTACCAAACATATAAGTCAATGGAATGATATTATTACCTATTGCTTGTTCTCTGTTTGTTTTTAAATATAGTATTATAAATTTTTTTTTAATTGCAATTGATTATAGGTATATCGAAAGTTATTTTATTATAATGGTGAAACGGAACACAAGATATATGAAAAAAAAGCTATTTATAGCAGTTTGATGAGTCAAATAATAAAATGGATAAAATGTTGCCAGCACTTACTTGGAATCCAACAGGAAGTGGATCGTGTTGAATTGTTAATTTAATATCATCACCAGGTCGTAAAAGCTCCATAACAGCTTCTTGATGGGTGGCAGATGTAACATCAGTACCATTAACTTGTAAAATTCTATCACCCATACGTAATTTACCCGAATTTGCAGCTATACCACCAGGAACAACCTATAATATTTATAAGCAAACCACATTTATGACATATTGCAATAATTATATCAGTTCATTTAAGTTTATGTTTTTTTTTTTTTTTTTTCATCAATTACTTAAAATAAATAAAAATATAATTTATTTTATGATGTATTTTACTTCATTTTTGGAAAAAATTGATCGTGATTTTTTTTTCTCAGGATTGCCTAAACAGATTATTGACCTATTGTTGAACGCGAAATATCTTCAAAATATATATATTTTAGTTTTTATCTGTTTTGGTTTTCGGTTCAAAAATACGAAAACAATTTTTGAACCAAAACAGATAAAAACCAAAATCAATATATTTACAAGTTATTTTAATTCTGCGTTCATCATAAATCATTACAATCCGTCCACTAAGTCCTGAGAGAAATCAACAGGAACATGAGTACTCTCTTTTTCATATATATTTTTTCTTTGTTTATAAAATTAATACTCGCATAAATGAAGCTCTGTATCTAAATGGTAGCTTGTTTCTTTGAAAATAAAGCAATCGATTACTAAATAAAATCATCGATATAGCATTTTGCAGCTTGTCTGGTACTAGGAGTAGAAAGCTTTGCTTGAAACTTAATTAATATTTACTTTGAAGAATGATATCAGGAAAATATGATATACAAATGTGGGTAGGAAATATAAGAAAAATATTCCATTTAATTAAAGCGCAGTCTACTCGTTTTTCTGTAATTTGAATACCGAAGAAAAAATATTTATATGTAAACAATCCGGAATACAAATTTCCTGAATATAAGAATATTTTCTTTGAAACTTAATTACTCGCAAAAATCTACATTACATCGATAATCTTTCCTTAATACACAATGGCAACTAAAAAATATAATCTTCATTTTGAAAATCTAAGGGTTTTGTTTTTAATGAAATTTTACTTTAATAATATTTTGAGAATAAAGCTATCATTCTAGTAAATTTTCTTACAATACTAAAAACTAACTTCCCCATTTAAAATTCTATTAAGTACAAATTCTCTAAATTATTAGAAATCAAGTCACCATCTTCTTCAGAACTATAAAAATTTGTAATTTGTATATAAAATTATACTTATTAGACAAAACTTACATGTGATATGAAAATTCCCGGTTCATGTGCACCAAATGGAACACAAGAATGATCTGTTCCGCCGATAATACTGAAACCAAGCGATCCTTGATCTTTTGGCAGAATGACCTCCTACAAACAAAACAAAAAAAGAGAAAACATTTTTATTTATTTCAAATTTAATTAAAACACATTCTAAAAACTAATTGAAAAAAGTAAATGAAAATATAAAACAAAAATAAAAATCATAAAATTACATAAAGTGTGTGGGGGTTTGTAATTGGTTCTTATTATACAATTTGCAATTTAATATAGTTTCAAAGTGTGTAGGTATTTTATTATTTGCATTATTATATTAAAAACGAGAGTCGATTGTAAAAAATCACAATCATTCTATTTTACTAAAATTATTTTCTATTATATATAAATTTTCTGATAAAATACTGAAAATTCTATTAGTTACATATAAAAGCTTAAAGCTCTTTAACCAATTATAGTTTTGTTAAGCCTTAAGAGATATTATTATTATTATTATTATTATTATCACATTTATAAAAACATAAAATAGAATTTTGTACAAAAAGCATTTTATATTGTATATATCGGTAATAGTGTAATTCAATTCAATTGTTTAAATATGCAACAAACCTCTAAATACCCTCTACCACAATAAAGCTCCTCTAAATATAAGTTACCAGACCATTATATAGAATTTTTGCCAAGAACAATACAATAGATAAGTAGGGTGGATCGATTTTTAAGTCGTATTTTGGTATTTTGATTAACGCGTGCATAAAGGATTTTGAAAATAAATGAGAACTTTGATGTGCTGTGTAGCTGTGCGATGTTGTGAAAATGACAATATTTCAAGCATTGTAACTTTTTGCCGATGCAAATAATTGTGTTTCTGTTTTATTATGCAGTTAGCGTAAGTCAGTGTCTTTCAAATATTATTTTGGTTATTCGTAGTTTTTGTTACTAGGTTCGTAGTTATTAGTTTTTTTTATGAAACTTGAAACTAGATAACTACGAACCTCGATTCTGACCTCGATATTGGATTAAAAGTAATTTTTAAGTATAGAATCTTGAGTTTTAAATCATTTCAATTTTTAGATTCTTACATGATCTGAGTTCAAACCGCTACGAATGTCCAATATATTATTTGAAATCCATTGACTTACGCTATCTGCATTTTAAAACTGAACATAAAATTGTTCGCAATCGCACAAAATTACAAATCCTTCAAATATTTTCAATTATTGATTTTGCAGACTTACAGCTACAGCACGTCGAAGATCTAATTTATTTTCAAAATACTTCATTCACGTTAGGAGACCAAATGCAACTCAAAAAAGAATGGCAGAAGGTATGAAAATAAAAATCGATCCATCCTATTAAGTAGATATAATTATATACATACAATTTGAAAAAGGAAATTAAAATATTTTACATTTCTATTCTACTATTATTATGTTAAATACATGCAATCTTTGTTCCCTGTTCCTAATTCTACACAATATATTTTCATTTTGATATAAATTTTGTAATTTTGAAAATTTAAACTGTAAAAACAGGTTAAAATTTGTGGATAAAATAGTGGTAGATAGAGAGCGTAGATCACAGAGGGGCTTGGAGTAAAGGAAATGGCTGGCAATTTGTGATTAGGAAAGATAAAAGGATATTATTTTTTGTTGTTGTTGGAATATATGCTGTTGTGAATGTGTGTGAATATATTTATGATACTTGTGTATTGTGTGACTATGACTATAGACTATAAATACAAATAGTAATATCCGGAAATGCAATTGAGTAGAGAATGTTTGTTTCTTTTTTCTTAAAGAAGAAGTAACTACAATAAAACAGATAATTAAATTTATTTATTAGGTAGGTCTAGGTATATATGAGCTTGTCAATGTGTTGTGTGTTGTGTATTATGTATTGTATGTGTTTTATATATGAGATTATTAATGAATATTAGAAAATACCAGATAGAATAGAAAATAAATTGCGGAAATATTTTTTTTTATTTTTTTTTTTAAATTTAGACTTAGTAAATAATCGTACAATACGTTCTAATAAAAATGATACGTTATTGGTCATTATTAAATTGTGTATTGTGTGCGGTGTTCGTATTATTATTTCTTGAGCTTTAGATTTTATTTTCTATATAGAAAATTGGAATATAATCTTATTTCTTCGATATTTGAAATGATGTTAAAAATAATATAGTTAGGAAATATTTTATTTGTAGGTCAATCTTTGATGACGCGAGCAATAGAATCAACAATAGTTTCATTCTTTCTTTATTATTTTTTTTTCAACACGATTTATTGAAAAGCACTTTGATGTCAATTATTTGCTTTCATTTGAAGAACTATTTAACAAATGAATATTTGTAAATGCTATGGCTTTCTAGGCATTCAGGCATTTCTTTCATTATAAATATTTCTCCATCGAAATTTACACATTTTACGTTTTAAAATTGAACAATATCAATGAGTTCGGTGCATTATTTTAATTGCTTATCATCTTTGATTATAATCTCGTAAAATATGTACATTTCGACTTTACAGAGGGGAAACCGATCTTGACCATTTTAATGATAAACATTGAAAAATTCTTAATAAATAATTATATTTTAACACCGTTTATGATATGCAATCTTGATATTTAACACTTAATAATATGTGTTTAACTTTCATTTAACACCACAGAATAACATCTTTGCTGTGCCGCACTACACCCGGTAAGTCTACGATATAAAAATTAATAATTTCACGGAAAAGATAAAGTCTTCATATAATTAAGTGTTTATATGTTTCATCACACTCCTCTGTCTCATGCATTTTTTTTTTCTGAGAAATTTTTAATCCAACTGTAGATTGTTATCTTGTACATGAATCAGAATTACTCGTTTAATATGACTAAATGATTGATATGACAGCACCCTCATATAATATTTAAAATTATTACAATTATTACATGCGTTTAAATTCTAAGTGAAATTATAAAATTAAAATCTTAAAACAATCCCCATCTTAACATTACAACATTATATAAAATTATAATTATACCATTTATTCTATTTAATTTGACAAAACTTTCTCTAATAGTCCCAATTCTATTTAGAAACACATTTATATAACGTTCTTGAATGAAAAAACTTTTTTTGTATACTTATAGAAGTGGATTTCACAATATTTTCATAGTTCGCTTGAAATTATTAAAAACTGAAGCTATCTTTTTACGTACGCATTTCAGAGTTTGAATATCCATTTTTTTGAAATCATTTAGAAATACATCTTATAATTATTAGAGTATTTAGTACACGAACTTTCGATTCATTTGTTTTGCCTAATCTGAATTATTATTACTTTGTATATTCTCCAGATTCAGATAATGTCGCACAGAAAATATAGTAATTTTTTAAATTATTTTCTCAGAAAGTATATGTCATAAAATGACACATGAGAGGCATTCTTATTATTATTCAGATGACCCTAGACAATTTTCGAATGAAGATAGTTTTATTATTTTATTTAATAAAAAAAGAGTGAATCGTTGTAAACAAAATGGATATTGTTAATTTCAGTTTATATGAAGCCATCACAGCCGAAGATAATTTTTATAAAAAAAGAAAGAGATGCGAATAGAAAACCGAATGAATATAAAGAGGACAACTATATTCATTTTAGCAGTAATTTCAAACGCAATAGAAGCACAAATAAAAAAATGTGGATAAAATTGGTGATAATAGCTGAAAATATTGTTGAATCCTATTTTTCATACTATCGATAATTTTGAAATATGTCCTTGTTTTATACTTAAAAATATTTTCACAATTTCAGCTGTTATTAACTAACGTGTAATATGGGCCTGAGCGTAATTCATTGTCTTTTCAAAATTTATAAATCTTTCATTTCAGCAGCCATATTCTAATCGTGTTATGATAAAGTGATAAAATGATAAAACGTTAAAAATTAACAATTTTAACAAATTGGTATTCTAATCTCTCGTCGATAAATCATAAATCGAATAAAATATTCGATTCAAGATTTATCGATTTCAAATTAGAA
>JAABKK020005599.1:0-26447 GCA_011634745.2 Catotricha subobsoleta
CCTTCCTTTGGAAGTTATTTCAAAAACACGAAATGTAAGCAGTACAAATATAATATAATTTAGGGAATACATTTTCACGCACCTCGATATTTTTTCGTGTTTTTGAAATAACTTCCACAGGAAGGTTCTTACGAAAAATACATCTATTAGGGACCCCCATTATTTTTTTGAGACGCAACTTTCTCAATACATCACGCAACATTTTTGGGTGGTATGTAGTCGGTGCCTCCACAAGGTACATTTAGACTTTTTTCTTAACCTTAAAGTTCTACTTTGTGGGTCGCTAGAGCATATATAAAATTTAAATAATTTTCCAAATCTTATATACGCATTAATCACGAAGTCAAGTGTAAATAAAAAGATTATGGTAAATCATGTCTACCGTACATGATATGACGATTCGCTTTACTCTATGTCTAAATAATATATTTTTCGAGTAAGAAAACTTTAAGAAGCAAACTCTACTTCGAATAAGCAAGTAAAAAAAAAACATATAGAAAAATATTAAAGGGTTATTAAATATAATTTAAACGCATTAATATAACTGACAATTCAACAACGTATCGTAAGTATCTTCTTATTTAAGAATAGCTATTTTTACCAACCATTGTAGAAAAGACTTATAAGAAAATGAACATTAAAGTGCTGTCATACAGAAGACATACCATATATTAATATAAAAAAAATCATATATACTTTTTTGTTAAAAGTTTAATTTCAAGACAGATTTATTTTATTTTAACAGTTTTTCGTTGTAGAAACACAAAAATTATATTAAATCTTAAAAATGTATCATTATGAATCAAATTTGCCCCAAATATATCGTATAATTCTATATTGATATTAAAATTGATTAAAAATAGTTTTTGTTAATACTAAAAAAAGAAAAAAAAAGTGAAAAAAAATTAAATTAAAAAAATAAATGTATAATACTTACCACAATATAGCGATTGGGGTTTAAATTGATAAACAATCACAGCATCAACATTGAGCACTATTATGTTTATTATTATTCATTGTAATATTAATATCTTTAACATCTTCGATTGTAGTGACAAAATCAAATGGTGTTTCTAGTACGCCAGATGCTAAAACATTCGTCGTATTCGATGATTTAACAATATTCAAATCAATGCTATTAGCTTCTTTTCCAATGCTAGATGAAAAATTTCTAGTGTTATCCGTACATGTTGCCTCTCTGGGCACTATTTCAGTTGTGCGTGTTGAATTTCCTGGTAGTAAAGACTCTTGTCCCACTTCAATTCCATCATTGCCACGATAAAATGTACGCTCTGGACGTGGCGCTCGACTATTATTGTACATATTATTATTGTAACCAGAATTTCGAAAACATGGCAGCACTTGTTTGAATTCTTTTCGAAAATTTTCATTTAACCATGCATATAAAAATGGGTTGTAACATGTCGATGACATTGCAATACAATGTGATATAAAAAACAGCAACGTATACACTTCACTCTTTGTTTCATAGAAATCATTAAAAATATTTGCCGAATTTAATGGTAGCCATGATATACCGAAAACTCCAACCATCGAAATTAACATACGATTCGTACGTTTTTTACGTTCACGATCTGCTTCTTCCTTTTTTGATGTCTTACTGCCTGGCTTTGCTTTAGCGCGATCATTTAATTTAATTGATACCAAAATATAACAAACCGATATTATTAAAAACGGTAGAACAAATTGTAAAACTGTTGTCACGCTGCCATACACTTTCCGTGTTTCTTCCGATGGCCAGTCTTCTTCACAGTAATGATCGTTTGGTGCATCGTCATAAGAATTATTTAATGACATATACAGACCATACGGAAGTGTCATAAGCAATGATACAAACCATATACTTGTTATAATCAATAAACACGTGGACACTTTCATTCTAGGATGAAATGGATAAATTATTACAAAAAATCGATCCATTGCAATTGATGTTAATGTTAATGTTGATATATAAACGCTACATCCTTGTGCATATGAAACCATATGACACAGAAATTTTCCAAATATCCAACGTCCCAGAAATGTATACAATGGTGTAAATGGTACAGCCAAAACGCACAACAATATATCCGATAATGCTAAATTTGTTATAAACATATTCGTTACTGTTTGCATTGCTTTATTACGGCATACAACATAACAAACAAGCACATTACCAAATATTCCAATTACAAATATTGCAAAATACATAATAAAAAAGCATGCTTGCACCAAATGATTATCAATTAGTTGAGTGGTTGATGCATTTGTTGATAGATTAATGTTTGTATCGTTTATGACACCGTTACTAATATTTAATGAGACCACAGCTTTCCAATTATCTGTATTATTGTTACTATCCAATTTTAAACTGTCCACAAATAATTCTGATGTTGATGAATAAAAGGACAACGTTGATAATGATGATGCTGCTGCTGCTGATGATGATGGTGTCAATCCTCCTGACGATGACGATGTGTCATTTTCCATCCAGTTATTATATTCAAATATTCTAGACATGACGTTACCTTTATTTCTTCTTATTTTCTATATTATTTTTATTATTATTTTTTTTTTTTTTAGTTTTCGTCTTTATATGCGTGTATGTATTGTGCTTAAGGGAAACGCTTATTTCATATTTCATTCAATTCAATATTCTATTATTGAAAGGAAAATATGTTTTTTTATTATTATTTTCTGTTCATATGAATCGATACACTACCAAATATTATGTTTAATCTCATTTTAAGGGATATCTTTGGTGCTCCATTATATGGATGGTATGGTATTTTTTATTTTTGGTATGAGGTCATAACACATCGATATAATAAAATATGTAAAGCATATCCTTTTATCATATTCTACCGGTAGTATTTCTATTTCAAGGAAGAAAATTTATTTATATACAAAAAAGGAAAAACTTTATTTTCCAAGTCGGTCGTATGCACAGGCACACACATAAAATATATTCTCAACAATACATTTATAGGTAATGCTCAGCATGGACTATACATTTACACACATTCCTTTGTTCCAGTTCACTTTTCTTAATGAAAAAGTTCACTCAAGTGTCCTATTAGAAGGAAAAGTTTGTTTTTTTTCCTGGTGTTCTTGTTTTTCTACTTGGATGTGGTTATTGTTTTTGTTGTTGGGCTTTTCGATGTATTTGTTATTCCAAGCTACTTATTTCCTTATTCATGTATTGTCCATTGCCATCTAATAGGCCATTTTCGAATGTATACATAGTAGGCGGATGGCATCAACATGTCGTTTTCGTTTAATACTTAAGGCAATGTAGAAAAAAAAAAAAGAAATATAATAATAAAAGAGTGTGAATTGCAATCAATCAACCAGTGTTAGATGTAAATTTTCTAATAAATTATACATCTTTGGCCACACTTAAAAGTTTCGATTTTCGTATTTTTTTTTTCTTCTTTTTTGATTATTTCTTCTGTTTATTTGAATACGGTTAAAATCAGTAGGTAGCAATATGAATCAACGATTTAATATTGAATTTCATCATCAGTTTTCTGAAAATAGATAATAATTAATAAATTAGATTTGATCCATATCTATAGGCATTTAAATTTGTTTACATATACAATCTAAATTCTAAATCAAGAAACAAAATTGCAAAAACTTTATTTGTTTCTATTTAATTGTATTCGTCCTTATATTATACTTTACATGTTAGAGAGATTAGATGTAGCTTGCGTTGCGGCTAAACCAATTTTACACTTTGTAATATGGAAAATAGAATGTATTTATTTATACTTTATTTTATTGGAATGACAAAAACTTAATGTGTATTTTCGGATCATTTTGTATTAAATGCAAACATACTGAAATAGAAAGTTTTACTAAAGGTTTTATCGCAATAAAAATAAAAAGCTGTCGGAAGTGAAAACAAAAACTCCACTTTATGGTTTCTTGTGCTATTACTTAATAGTTTGTTGTTCGTCGTCACATTTTTTTTTTTAAATGACCTCTGCCACAAAATTTGGATCAATATTCTGTATCATGAATTTTATGCTTAAAGGGGTAAAACTATATTATGTAGTTATACCTAGACGTGTGCGCCGGCGCGAGTTTTACCGGCGGCGGCGTCATAAGGTTAGATGGCGGCGGCGTGGCGTTTTAAAACTCTTTCATTATGATATATATTTTTTATATACGTCGGTTACGCCGCCGAAGCCGTATAAAATTCAGCGGCGTACTTGGCGTTGAAAATTTGACCGGCGTAGGCGTTTCCGGCGTGGCGTGGCGGCGCAGACCTCTAGTTATACCCCGGAAAATTTAGGGATGAAACGTACAGAACTAAGTATTTTTTTTATCGGATATTTTTTGTATTGCTAACATGTTAATGTTAAGACTGAAATTGAATTGAAAAATTAAACATTCTGAAATAAAATCAACCTCATGGAGTAGAATCGTTAAAAAAAAAAATTCAAATCAAAAAATCAAAAACAAATAGGTAATTTTTTTTTTTCAAATTTAGCTGGAACTAAATAAAATTAGTTCATTGTCATTCATTCCAAAAAATATAATTGTTAAATTATAATAAACCAAAAATTCACTTTTAAGAAGATAATTTTTGATGATGTTCAAATTCTTAATTTAAATTTGCGCAATAACTTTCATTGGTAAAATGCGTGTGCCAATCACTACTAAAAACAAAATATTTGGATTTTACCGATCAATTTAAGATCGGTTAATGCAAAACACCCCAAAATAAAACAGCAACATTATATCAAAATTTATAATATTTTAGTTTCGATTCGAAAATAAGTACTTATGTATTTTCATCATCGTTTTATTATTTTTATTTTGCTTCAAAGAAGAATAGAAAAATACTTTATGCAATTGTAACTTATTCAAAGGTTTGAATTGCTTTTCTCTATTTACTTTGAACAAAATAAAAATATGAAAAAAAAAAACTTTAGTGTAAATCTGCGGGTAAGCTGCTTTTCTATTAGTTTATAAAAAAAAAGAAGTTTTTTTGAATCTATTTATTTTATTGCATTTTCGATTCAAGTTTAAATTTAGTTCACATTTATTTGAAATATTCCCCTCTAACTTGCACCTGATTTTTATTGAATCATAGTTTTAGTAATATTGAAAAACAGAATAAAGTTTTTTTCTTCGGTTAATAATATATCACTATAAAAGACATAATATAGAATTTGAAAACTTTTTGGAAATATTTCATTTAAACACAATAAATATTTTGAAGTTGATATACATCAATAAAAATTTTGCAAATACAATAAATTCATATTACTGTTCTATATTTATCAGGTGTAAGCACCACTCCTAGAATATTTCTTCAAAATTTATCACATTACCAATATTTTTGCTGTTTTAAGTTATGCTTTAAGCACAAAACCGATATAACAAACAATATATGTATAAAGAAACAAAATTGAGTAAATGTCAATTATAAATTTTTGGGAATTAATTAGAAAATGATTTCGACAGTGGACAACCCATCCCTGTCTATAATATGCTATAATACGCAATTTAATTGAATCATTCAAAAGAACTAAACAAAAAAAAAATAAACAAAAATTAGAAAAATATCAATTACAAGCATAACAACCCCTTTGTTTTATTTATTTTCATTATCAAACAATGATAATATTTATATTCTCATTGTACGCTTATTTTACACTAAGAACATTTTATATTATATAAATAAAATGGTATAATTTTTTTTTTGGGCTAGTCATCTATCTACCTTTGTTAATTTATATGCATAATACGTGCATGATTTAATAAGAAAGATAAAAATACAACGAACAGGAAATAAAATTATAAAAGCAAAAAAAAAAAAAAAAGAGAAGAAAATAAGAATGTAAACTGAGTACTTACTGAATAAAACCAATTTTAAAGAAAGGGCAAAATTAAATGTTATTATGGCTTCTGGTTATTCGACATCGTCATATTCAACTTTTTTAAAATTAAGTAATAAAAAAAAAAGAAAAAATACCAGGAATAGACTTTTTCTTTCTTTCAACTAATTAGAATCCACCGAAAATATCAAAACTTTTTTGCGTTTTTTTTTTTTAAACATTATTTGTAGGTCATTTCATTCTGTTTTAGTACATCACTAATGGCTAAAATTTTCATATATTAGATCAGTTAAGCAAAGTACATACGCATATTTATTAAGAATTTTTTTGTATTGTGTACAGTTTACGTTCATGACTAATCAAAATATTACACAATAGTTTATGATTTTTTTTATTTGTGTAAGAATGATCTACATAGAATATGATTCAGCATATTTATGTTGAATTAAATCAGTGAGAATTTGTAGGAAATAAAGTTGTTCACGCATAAAATAGTCAGCTTTTAGAATTCGACCAACAATATGTTTCGCCTCGTTAAGCGAAATTTTCAGAAATATTAGATAATCACGATTAAATTATTATAATTTGTCATAATTTTCATTACTATGTATTATTGTTAGCATATAACTTTTGTCACAATTTTGATAATCGAAATGCCATTTTACTGTTTCAACTTGAGGAAAAAGGAAATATCTTAATAAGTTTTTGTTCTTGTACTGATTTTGTATAGTTCATATTGCGAATGTTTCACGAAAGAAGTTTAGTGAAGTAGGTATCTTTGAGATAAATCTGAATATGGTATTAATTTCCATTGTAGATCAACCAATATGGAAGTTGTCTCCATTTGAAGTCTTTGTACGATTAACAAATATGTAAATCTTTCTAAATGAAAGTTTTTTCTTTTGGATTTTATCATATCTTTTTTTTATTATTTTTAGTTAAAAAAATTCCTCCCTTGTGTATTTTTTTTTCATCTTTTCAGCAAACAATGAAATCTATAACAGAAAGGCAAATTGAATAAAACTTTATAAGAATGTCCATATAATATTGATGGAGGATACTTAGACGTAAATCCCCAACATATTCTTTAAGTGTTGATCGATCATATGGGCACATGGTTAGAAACAAATTCATAATATTACATATTTATGCTGCCAATGTATATACATTTTTTTTTTTATATAAATTTAAATCGACTAGGAGAATTTCAAACAATAATTTTTCTTGACTCGAACTGCCTCAGCTAATCTCTATTTTAAATAATAAAGTGGACAAAAGAAAAAGTGCTTCAGGTTTAAAAATAATCTTTTTTTTTTATTATTTTCGTCTAAATTAAAAGGATGTTTTTTTCTCTTACCTTTATAGAGCTTAATGTTGGTAAAAAGAAAAAGCCAAACAAGTAGTTTATTAGCATTGTTCTGAAATTATATACAAGGGAAGATCGTAAAGTAAAAAATAAAATCATTTTTCTTTTGTTTACGATTTAGGTAAAATACGTGATCATAATAAATCACTTATGACGTAATTTAATATTTACACCCACAACTGGTTTTCATTAAAAGACACAAAAAGAAAAAACCATCAGCTAAGGATTCACTGCAAAAAATAATACCTAAATGAAAATCAAAACAAAAAAATCTCCCTTTTTACAAATTTTATCCTATGAAACTAGTTATTTAATTTTAAAGTCCGTGAAAAAGAAATAAAACCTTTTAAGTATTCAGTGTTTCGCATATGAAATTCTTAATTTAAACTTGTGCCTACACATTTTCTATATTCAGTTGATTTTTCCTATTACTTACTATTTTTTTTTCACCAAGATTATATTTGCTTGGGTTCAACTGAAACCATAGGAATATAAATTACTGTACCACATACAACATCCGTATTGTTTTCTCATTCAACGCATAATATTGAGTGTATCATCGCTAATACCCTATAGCCACAATACATATATACCTACTTAAAGTTCTTTTATAAATAAATCAAAAAAAAAAAATACTAAATGCTTAAACTTATACTTATTTTAATAGCGTCTTTTATAATTGAAATGAAAACAACAAATTTTTTTCAACATTTCTTATGTATATAAAAAAAAAAAAAAAAAATGACGACGGCATCATATAAACATCATCGCCATTTTCTTTTAGATTTCTTATGCAGATTAAGTTTGTTTAATAAATAAGTACTAAATAATATAAATTTTACAAAATAAAATGAACATCGCCTGGCATCACCATCAAACCATATACTGGCAGAAAGTTTTTAATTTTCGTTCATAACAAACTTTAATTTTGTTATCTGAAAATTGTATGTGTCTACACAGAAAATTACAAAATTACGATGTAAATGTAACAGCCATGTGATTGTTTACTTTGTCGAAAAGTATGCAAACAATAAAATGTCTATCTTTCTCATTCGCTTTGCTCTCTGCATAGACAAATTTTGTTTTATTTTTATTTATATTATCGTCTGGATGTTCTGTAATTGTTTAACTTATCTTTATTCGCATCACATTTAAATATCACAAAATAATAATGAACAACATTCTAATGATTCTGATTAATTTTATTATATATATTTATTGTTAAAACAACACGATCTCTTCATTTCACTTCTTAACAATTTCAGTGTATGGAATTTTAATTTCTCAGAAAAGGATTTAACTACGAATTGTTTTTATACTTACAACGTGTAAAAAGAAATTAAAATCTAGATTAATATTTTCTATTGTAGTCGCAATTATAAGGAAATACTATTCAAGTTATATATATATAGTAGCTAATAAGTTACGCCGTTTTTATATGGAAAAACAATAATTACAGAATTTCAAAATACTAGGATGTTATATTTTTGCGATTAGGTCCTCGTAGTTCACAGTAAAAATTGATCAATGCCTTGTACGAATAGAATTTAAGTATAGAATCTGTGAAAAAAAAAACAACTGAGGGTTTTTATTTATTTAGTTAATTTCCTCATTATTAATGTGTTCAGCGTACGTCTCTCCTACTGAATGCTGTCCCGACCGACTGCCTAATACAATAATTTTTGTCTTCGTGGTAGGACTTGAACAATTTTTTTTCTGGAAACCACGGAAAACCGTTTCTATTTTTAGAATAGAGATAGAAAATGACTTTTAATACTAAACATAGAATGCAAATATTATAAATGCATTAAGAACTCTATATATAAGATATAACTAATAGAAAAGCGTTAAGATTCAAAGTGTATTTTACATACTTGAATCATAGAAGTCTGTTTTTAATAAACAATCAAGTGTTCAAGCTTTAAAATAGATATCCTCAAAAAAAAAATGTTATGTGAACGATACTTGTTAAAAATTAAGCTCCTTTGCAACAAAATCGACTATTTTGTTAACGGTCATCGTCATAGATTATATTATACAAATAACGAATATTCTTTCATTTAAAATCGGTCAGGCGAGTCTGAAGATAGGTCCGCACATAAATAAAAGAAAATCAATAATTATTGTTTACATTATTCACAATTAAAAAAAAATTTCGTAACATTTTCTTTTTGTAAATTAAAAACTTTATATAATCTATGCAAAGCTAAATGTGAACCACTTAACATTTATTAGAACATTCTTTTCCAGAAATATTATTCGAATTTCATATTTTTCAATTGTAAAAAAAAAAATTATTTGTTTTCATTTTAGCGACAGATTTAGTTTACTTTAAACGCAACATTAACTCTATCGATTTTTGTAAACAACTATAATTTTAAATTTTTTTATTTTTTTTTATTTTGATTCAGAGCCAATTTTGCCTCATCGACATAAAATATTTAACAACATTTTTGTTGTTTTTCAGCATCGTGTCTGTATTGCTAATAGACGTTTGTTTAAAAACAAACAGAAAAAAAAACTATAATATTAAAGTAAAGATTTATTTGTTCCAAGTATTTTAATTTATTTGGAAAACAGCAAAAGTGTTGTGATCGTGACATTCTTTGGTTTCCCTAAAACAATGAGATAATGCTAACATTTTAATAGCAAACTATTTATCAACTTAAAATAGGCCTATGTGTAAATGTTTCATGCACTACTTTTATGAATATATTAAAGTCTTATGGTGCTGAATAAGATATAATTGATTTTGTTTGAAGAAGTTCTTATAAAATGACTATTATGCCACAAAAGTAAAACAAAAAACAAGCTGCTAGAACAGAGCTTCATTTTTACGAGTATGTATTAATTTCATAAACAAAGAAATATATACATATATGAAAAAGAAAGTACTCATGTTCATGTTGATTTTTCTCAGGACTAAGTGAACGGATTTTGATGATAGACGCAGAATTAAATCGAGATCAAAATAAATAGATTTTGGTATTTGGCTCTTTTGGACCGTCGGGTCATAAAATCAAAAAAAAAACAAAAAATATTTTTTTTAATAAAATAAAAAACAGTTTTTTTTGATATTTTTAAAGCACATCAAGATCAAAACCTATATAATTTGTTATAATTTCGATTCTGTATCCAACGGTGGGTCAATCATCAAAAAACCATCCAGCCAATCCTGAGAAATTAGGCTAAAATGGAGTGAGCAAAATAAAAATCATGATATTTCAAAAAGGCACATATTTAAATGTTCGGTAAATTATTCAATATTTTTAATAAATAATCCCAACAAAATATTTTTCTTACTGGTAGAATTAATAGTTCCCTTTCAAAAATGAAGTAAAAATAAAATATATTATACGGTGAATATTATTAGTTGGCACTCTCTTAAAAAGCGATTCAAATATCGCATATGGTAACCCATACATTTTCATAGTTCGTCTCCATAGTTATATTACCTCCATGATTCTGTGCTACTATGTCAAATGGACAAATTCAGAGATGTCTAGTTCCACAATCATGGGAATATGATTATTAATAGTACAGTAAGGAATCCGACACCAAACAAGATATATTCCTTACTTACAATGTTTAAGGCAATCCTAATAAGCATTTTTCCTTAGATAGCTTATATATAGCGAAATACTTATTTATGGACATGGACAGTCCAGAGACAAGATAAAACCTGTCCAAACACATAGACAGCTTTTAGATTTCGATATCTTGCTTATAGACTGTTCAATTGTCCATAGTATGTTATTATGTAACTAAGACTATATATATTGTATTTAAATATTTTGGATACTATAGCTATTAATTATATCAGCAAGATAAACCTTAAATCCATAATAATTCATATAACGTATTTTACTGTTTGAACAGTTTTTCCCCCAAAGCGAATGATATTTGTACATATTTGGTATAATAAGTAGAATGTTGAAATTGTGAAATATACAATTGCGTCAGCAATCTTTTTTTTTCTATCTTTAAAACAACTAGACAAATAAATGTTTTTTGTTTTTTTGTTTTTTTTTTTTCAAGTTTTCCACATTCACTGACAGACAAAACGTGATGCATTTCTTATGTTCGCAAGAGAAAGAAAATAGTTATCCATAAAATACAACAATCTATCAACATCTAAATAAACGACTCATTTATTATTAGATCTAAGAATCTTAGACGGTCTCCGTAAATTTTATAATAACTATCTAAATCTATAATGTTGTAAAGGAATAACCATTTATTTATACATTCGGAAGGTTTAGAAAATGCTTCTTTATTTTATTTCTTTCTTTTTTTTGTTCTTTTTGCGTTGCTGGAGGGTCGATATAATGTTGGTATTTTAAAACCTTACATCACATCATTTACTATTATGTCATATTTTATTATATAAAAATATTTTATATATACAAATCATCACGACCACATTACATATTGTATATTACTACGAAAATTCTTATATTATATTATATATATTCTTTTATGGTTTATTTATATATTATATTATACGGCAAGGTATGTGATGGATAGAATAAAAATCATGCAGTTAAAATGTCAATTTATTTTCTTCAATTTGTCATGATTATAATATAAAATAAAGGGAATTGTTAAGAAACAAAAACTAACATAATAAATAAATACTATGACTACAATTGAAAAAAATATATAGGAAAAAAATAAATAAATTGCGATGGAAATTCTCCATGATTCAGATAAATAATTCACAATTCTTCACGTTTCATATTGCGCAATTTGGAAGGCTTCGCAAATTTTTTTTTTGGTTTTCTTTTTTTCTTTCTTGTTTGTTTTTTTTTTTTTTGATATATCGATAAGCAAAACCACTTTTGAGTAATTTGAGCAAAAATGTGGCTCCTTATATTTGAAGAGGTTTGGAACGTAGAGAAATTATGCTATCAATCAATGTTTAATCAAATGGTTATCAAATCTCAATACACCAATATCAAAGAAAGTCAATAAGAAAACTGTTATTTATGAGTTTAATATGAGCGATTTTTTTCTTCTGTAAATGTATGAACAATGAATGGTATTTTCTCTGGTATTCGTCTAGTTTAAAGAAAAAAATTAAAATCAAAATCAAAACAGTCTATACTGAGTTTTATATTCCTAATTTATTGTACTAAAATTAAAGGGTTTGTAGCAGAGCAAAATATCTATAGTATGAAATCGTGGCTCACCGCAATAAATCATCAAAATTTCTGAACCGTGTAGCACCCCTACTTAGTGCAAAATATTGATAAAATCCTCTAAAAATCCTGATCATGACTACAATCTCAATCACAATAACAATACCTCTTCTATTTATTTGACGTAGAAAGCAATCAACAACTAAAACTATATTCTTATTTCGTTAAAACAAAAAAAAAAAAGAGAAGAAATATTCAAAGTAAATAAAAATAAACGAATGTTTATGTATGCTCTAGGGTCTTTGGACATAATAACCGTAATATTTATTGTGATGTAGATAAAAATAATAATACATATAAATATTTTGTGAAGCGAGACACTTTTAGGAACCTTTTGAAATTCTAAATTCAGATTTATTGCATATTAAAAAGAGAAAAAAAAATACTATTTGGTGTCAGCTAGAAGAGCGTTATTATGTAAGTGGTTTAAGACTGATATGTATTTTTGGATAAATAAACGATTTTTATTGAACTTGAATTTCATTTCTTTTTAACTACTGCGAAAATACAAATAATACGTTCACAGTTTTGTTATTACGGCGCTATGGCAAAATAAAGAGACTAAATCTTTCAAAATAAATATAATAAACAACTCACTAAGTCTACAACACGACTTCTATTTTGATGACACAAAATAAACCCATTTATTATAATTAGATACAGAATAGTAATTTTTATAAGGTATTTTTATGTGGCAGATTTTATTGGTTTAGGATTCTTCCTTATCAATCGCAGATAGTTTTAGGAATAACCTAATTCAAATGAATTAACATTGAAATTAAATAAATTAAAGATTTTTTTTTCTATTCCTATTGGAACATTTATTTACAACACGGCATCAACCATCTTTCTTATAATATAATTGTTAACGACTAGGAAATGCCGTAACATCGTAACTTATCGATGAATATTTATTATGTAATCCATACTTACACAATCCGTGACGCTTACGTTATGCTGTTGTTAAAATATATGAATAAAAAAAAAAACGTATCAGTTAACAACTGGTTATACCCACTTCGTGTTTATGGTCTAACAAACAAAGTTTAGCTTATTAAAAATGAATGGTGAAGATGCGAACATCAAAACCAATTGAGAACATTCGTATTAAGTGTAATATGGATTCAGTTACAAATGTTATAAGGCTTTATGATAAAATAGATAAATAAATGCATTAACCATCAGAGTTTCCCTCATCAAAATGAATTAATTCGTAAATTAATATCTAAAATAATATTATTTAATGCGATTTCAACCAAAATATTTTCCGCATGTGTCATTGTACTTTCAGCATACGTTATTTTTATTACATTATAACAAATTCACTAATAAACAAAATTGTCAACATAATTTAGCATTCAGTTAAATGAATTAATTCAAATGAAAATGAATAGACAGTCCAAAAAAATAAATCACTATTTCGAAAATCTATTGCAATGAGTTTAAATTTAAACGGCAATATCAGTTAATTTTATTATTGTTCATGTTTCGTTATTCATTTAATATTAAATATTGTCGACAATATAATTATATTTAAACATCCAAAACGAAACAAATTTAAATTAAATATTTAATTGATGCGAATATAAATAGCTTTCTTTATATATTGTTTATAAAATTTTCATTTAATTATTTTTTTTATTTTCTGCGTAAGTAGTAAGTTCGTAGTTTTATATGTTTAGTGGAATTTCCGAACATTTCAAATATTTTTTTTTTTTTTTATTATTATAAGCGCTATTCCATTATTAGAAATATATATGTATTTGTAAATACGGTTCTCAATATTTCTACTTGCATTTAAGCAAAATATTAATTTAGAGATAAAATTAAACGAAAAGTAAGTGAGTCTGAGAGTATATCAAATTTGTATAGCACAAGTAGCAGAAAAAAAAAAGAAAAAAGAAAAAATAGAGAGGAAAATAAGAAAAGGGAAAAAGCTTTTATCCAAAACTTGAAATACAATATTACAATCTGTCAAAATGTGATATCGAGACAGATAGTCTTATATCATATATACGATAATAAAATAAGAACAGTTTTATATATCGTTAAAAATAAACATTTATGCCAGACAGTTGATCAGCAAACTTTCAGCTCTGCACTCACCCGCTTTCGTTTAACATTTATCTGTACACAATAATAGATAATAATAATAATATTATTACAATAATATTATAATATTGTCTCTATATGAGAGCTGATGGTCCTTTTGACGAATATTATATTAAAACGTTCAATTCAAATAATGTATACTTTAAACGAAAGGGTCTGTTTGCATATTTTAATATTTTTTCCCAACATTTTTTTTTTTCTATTTACTTTTGCTTAATTTGCTGGTGAAGTGTGTAATGTGTATGTGTGTTGTTGATTGGACTAAAAGGATACAAAGAATACGTTCTTCTTTTTTTTCAGTTTGTCAGTAGTTTGATTGATCTTTATTGACAGGGCCTAGCTGTATATGCTATATGCTTATTTAAGGCGATTTGCTTTTTACTTTTTTCGTTTTTCCCATCTTTCCTAGTTCTAAATGGTGACACTGGTTTAGCTGGTAAGCTTAAGTCTCTTGACGGAATTGATTGGCTTGAAAATTATATGAAATTTAACAAAAATATTCATCAAAAAGTGTTACAATTTCTTATTTTTATGCTCGGAATAGATGATATAAAATGTTTAACAAACTGCAGCTATTCATTAATGCCTTCCAAGACAGTTAGTTTTGCCATTTATTCGTTAAAAGGGTAAACTTCATCGAATTTTTAAAATATGTTAGAAGATATCTTTTAAGATATTTTAAGTTCAATTTTAGCGAAAGGCAGTTTGGACAATTTTCGAAGTTATTGAGATGCAAGTGTAAGTTCCCACATATATTCTAGCATATATTTCAATGTTAAGAATATCTCAAAATAACAAAAATTGACACTTTCTTATTCATATTTTCTTTTAAATTTCAATTTGGGCCGCCAAAAAACTTAGGTTGTTTTTTTTGAGTAATTGTCATTCTTTAGAATGAGGGGAGTAGGAAAAATTGAAGATTTTTCTTTTAGTATGGAAAAACGAACCACCTTAGATTTTGCTTATTTTTAAATTATTTTCTAAAGAAAAATACCGCATAATTCAAATATTTGAATAAAAACACAAAATTAATTAAAAATAAAAAACAAAAAAAAAATCAAAAGAATTTTTTTAAATAATTTGAAAATAGGATGTGAACAAATAAACTATAAATTTTTTTTATAATCTTTTTGTAATTTGATAGAATTTTTGGAAAAAAATTGCGAGTAATGTTAATTCTGGGAAAACATAAATTATTTAAATTCGTGAATTTTCTCCGAATTTTCTTATTATTTTCTGATTATTTTCTCATTTTAAATCTAATCAACTAGAAAATCGGTGCAAATTAACTTTAAAATGGTATGACTGAAAATACCCACTTCATTTAACATCATTATTGTCTAATGTCCGTGTAGCATCATTTTCAACATTATTTTTAAATTCAAAACAAAATAATTTTATAAATTTTAATAAAATATGTTATAAAATTAACGCGTCGAGGTAAAACAAATTAATTTATCATAATAACATTATTAAAATTTGAATTATAATGTTAAAATTCATGAATAATTTTTCGATATTTATTGTGCCGTCGCGCCATTTAATATTATATAAGTAGGAATTTGAAAAGTTCATAAAAAACCGTTTACAGAGCGCAATGATCTTTTAATTACACATCAAAACACCTTCCCACATAATTTTCATAAATCAATAAATATTATGTGCTTTCATTGTGTGTTTTATTTAAAAAGCAAAAAAAAAAAAAATATATTATGTTTCTGCCTTCCTGTTTCTAATAACCTATTACATATTGTAATTAAATTCATATTAAAATGTTATGTCATTTGTTTTAATTACTTGCTTCCGTATTTTCTGATAAATTATTATATTTAATGGTTGAATTTATAGAGAAACGGTAGGTACCTATATAAACATTTTAACCATATTTATTAAAAATAAAATTTCTGATTTAAAAAGTTAGCCAAAATTTTCTCATCATTAAACATTCTTAACGTTTGAAATGGTGTTACGATATTAAATTCTTGATTGATTTTATCGATTGATTTTTTTTTTTACAATCTCATAGCACAGAGACAATTTTATAACCATCTGGACATTATATATATATATATATATTTTCATTCTGTGTGATTGGTTTAATTCAAAAGCGTGAAATTAGTCCAAAGGAAAATATGATAAGTGGGCGAAGTTAGAAAATAAATACTTATAAACATTAAACATTGAGGCTAGGATTATTTTCAAATATTTCTAAACATTATTACTCACACCTCCCATTCATTTCTATTTTGTGGGATTTATTTGCCAGAATGCGTTCACTTAATGAGGTAAACGTGGCACACATTTAACGAGCACATATATTTATGAACACATAAATATGTAAATACCGATTTTTTTTTGCCGAGATTATCAATAATATTGTAATAATCTTTTGCATGCAGAAAAATGTTGAAATGATAAATTATTCAAAACAAACAATCAAACAAACTAATTCTATTTTTATTTGAAATGTTAAAAATAACTCTATTAGTCGCTTAGAAAAAATTAAAAAAAAGTAAATGTAAATGTAGAAATACAAAACCAAACACTATAATTTTCTTTACAGCTGTTTTCCATCTAAAATATGTCACAAAAACCATTAGTTATTAATATTCAGTATAATTGTAATGTGTTGTGCATGTACCATGTGTGCCATTATCTTAATAGTAATTCTGCCATTTGTATCTTTTTTTTATATTATTATTTCTATAAACATAGATTGCCATAAAACTATCCAGAAACACGCAAAACGAAATACTACACAAACATTATAACTCACAGCAAGTAAAATGTCCATTGTTCTACTTATAACAAGATAAGAACATCGATTGAAATATTATAGATATTGACGTTTTAATTTGCCAAGTTTGTACGTGAGAATGAATAAGAATGATAGCAAAAAGCAAATCATTCCAAAACATTTACAAATTGTAAGTAATATAGTGGATGGTCATTTCATAATAGATTCTATTTACAACTTATAGACCTTTATCAAGTTCAAGTAGTTTAGTTTTATTGTAATTGACATTGACAATATATTAATGTTGACATTTTATTTTCACTTTGTTGCTAATTTACTTTTCAGGTCAATTTTATTATATAACCTTTTTGAGAGACTATTATACCCATCATCATACTAGTGGCCATTATAACTGCTCTCCTAAATAACATTCAAATTAAACTTTGGCTAAATAAACAATTTTTGGCTTTTTCTAATTCATACATTTTGACATCCTGTAAAAATGTGAAAATAAAACAGCAACATCAACAAATTAAGTTGAAAGATAAATTTACTTTCGATGTCAATCTGTCCTTATATTTCTCCTATTTTCCTTCTTTTTCTCTCTTTTTTTTATTTGAATAACTTAAAATCTGAACCAATAACCGTTCATATTATTATTATAGGCATACGTGAAGAATATAGGAGTGAATTTAGTATCGAGGTTAAAAATCTTTTCCAAATTCACTCAAATCACATTTAATATATTGTGCACTATTTTTTTATTCACATTTAATTTAAATTGAAGTCTCTATTATCGGTTAATTGCTACCAATTTATGTCTCTATATGACGATAGCCATTTTTTATGGAATCAATCAGTTTAAAAGCATTTTAATAGATTTCACTGTTATCCACATATATCAAATTTCTAAATAGAGCAATATTTTAAAATCATGATTTAGGATGTCTATTTGTATATGACGGAAAAGGTCAAAAATATTCACAAAACAATACTTAATTGTTACTAATATGCCCATATATTCGATTGCCTTTATAAGGCAACTTTATTGTCGAAAATAACAAAAATATCTTACAAATAATGAATATAATAAACATTAATTAAATATTCTGTTAACAAAATCCAAAAAAAAATTCTTATATATATATAATTTTGTTAGAACATTTATTAGAAAATATAAAAACATGATAATAATGTAAAATACGGCATGGTTAGAATACGTTGCTATTAACTAGGGCTGAGATTATTCGGTAAAAATTTATTCGAATATTCAATCAGTGAATTATAGGAATAAATAACGTATTCGAATAACACAAATAGTTCGCATATTGGTCTTCGAACTTATCGAATTAATTGGAAAACTTGTAATACTTCTTATTATTTTTCTTAAAAATGAATAAAATAAACTTTCATGTGATTTATTCATCCCTTTTTTTATTAATTCGAAAATAGTGGAATTTCGAATAGTGAAACTGTAAGAACGCGTAAAACTGATAAAATTCATGTAAAAAAAAAATGTTTTGCACAACTTTACATAGTGAAGCTATAACATATTTAAAATCAAAATTTCACTGCAGCTGAGTTGTGATTTCAGATATAAGTTCATAATCATATCAAGCGTCTTCGAGCAAGGATTTAGAGTAACTTTATAGTAAGTTTCAGAGTTAATAAAATAATCAAGTTGTTATGATATAGGTTACTTTAAGACGCTGGTTATAATTCTAAAACTTACTCCAAAATTATTCTTAATCGTTGGTTGAAAACGTTTAGTTTAACTAATTGTGATTTGTTAATTTATTTAATACCATAATATTCATGTTTTACAATAAATGTGTAATTATTTACAAAATATATGAATAAACCAATATATGCAAATGCATAATCGAGATTATTAGTACGCGAATAAAAGAAAATTACATACCATTCGTCATATTTGTTCTGTTTCTTCAACAATATTAAAATATCGAATATTCGAATTAGAAATAACTCAAGAAGCAGCTGCAATAATAATCGAACATTAAATGTTTCGCATAGTGATGAACCTCAGCCCTACAATAGACTAATTTGAAGTTATTAAAAACTATGAAACTTGGTTCTCTTTTTTGAAAGTTGTAACAATAAACAAAAATTAAAATAAACGACTCAAATTTTAAACATATAGAATTAAACTTTGTTTAATTCATCTTCTCTTTTTTCTTGTTTTTTCTTTTTGACCTTTTCCAAACTACATATCCTAAATTATAAATTATCGAGGTCAGCTACATAAAGAATTCTTCATTTAAAATTTAATTTTTTTGTTTCTATCTGACAATTTTGTTTTCTGTTTTTTTTTTTTTTTTTTTAATAACAAACAACAAATCGACATTTAATGTTAAAAGGAAATCTCTCAATAATATGCTAATAATTTGGAAATTTCAATAAAATAAATATTGATCATTAACAAGCAATATTACATTATAAGAATATACATTTAAATTAATAGACGAAAATAATGGAATTAACTACTTAAATAATCCAAGAGATAATTTCAATATTGATTAACCTATTCTATTGTATATTTTCATTAAATCGGAATGAATCAGAATTAGAAAGAAAAAAAAAGAAGGAAACAAAAAAAAACTATTACATAAAAGTTCATATTAATAATTAAATTACCAGATATTTTTATATATATTTTTTTTCTTAATTACACATTTTCACATTTAACTGCGGTTCAAACTGTGAACTAAACTGAGTACTTTTTTTGAACATTAGAACTTAAATATAATTTCCATGCCATATGGTTTTCTAGCCATTTACGTTTTAGATTAGATAGAATTTGTAACACCTGCGTGTGTAATCAGCGATTGCATTTTACTATAATATTAAATTACATATATAATTTTAAATTAACTCATTTTGTATTATTATATTATTTCAGAAGACTGAATAGAAAATATTTTTCTTTAAAAAGACACAAACTGCTTAGAGATGAATGTACAGGTACACTAATTGACAATGGGAATTAAGTAATTTGTTTTGTTTTTTTCTTGTTTTTTTTAAATAAAATGATTATGTAGGTTCATTACGAAATAGAAATAGAAAAGGAAGAAACTTTTTAGTTTAGTTCATTTTAAGACAATTTCTTGGGCTAAGAACATTCAATTTAATGAAACATTTAATAAATTTCACTGCGTGAACCAACAAGGTTTGTTTTTTTATAGATAAATTCGAATGCCATTTTTCGAACACAGATCATCATATCTTTGTTTTTTTCTTCTTTTTAATAATAATTGTTTGCATTATTAGAAAGAATAAAAAGAAATTATGATACTTTTTATTAATATCAATCATTAAATCAATCATCAATAATATCAAATTATTAATAATCCAAATTTTTTTCACATACTTGAATTAAATTCAAACATGCTCAAGCAAAAATATGAAATCATATTGAAGCATATTTCATTCAATGAAATGACTCAGCAATTTTATCTGTAGGTACTTGTAAAATTTACAAATCAATTTAAAACGCGTAAAAAAAAAATGAAAAGATTTTTTTTTCTATAATTATACGAACAGTTCACACAATCACAGACAAGATATTCCCCAATTAAATATTATTTGAAAAAGCAATTTTCTACTTTCGAATTGAATAAATTTCTTTCAAAACTTTTTCCATTCAAAAATTTTATTCTTTACTTACCCCGAATTTATATTTCTACCCATTTCTGGAGTGGTACAACCGTTCGTTAATTATTAAATGACAATGACTCCGTATATTCCAAATATTATATTCTCAATTAATTTTATTAAGTTTTCAAATTCACAATTTCCTTGTCACAGTCTTAGTGTAAGAAAAATAAAAACAAAACAAAATAAAAAATTTCAAGAGTTGTAAAATACAGTTGGTCAATTATTTATCAATAATATTGCAATTAAAAGTTTTTTTTTTTTTTTAATTCAGAAATTTAATGAGAAATCTTTGTTAACGTTTAAATTATCACAAAACACACTCACGATATATTTATTTTTTTCCATTTAACTCTCAGTTCTCAAAATGTAAGCAAAAACAACAAAAAAAAAGTGAAGAAATGGATGAAAATTTTCAATTATTATTGTGAAAAAGAAACCATATGGTTTTCTCAAACAAATTTTCTATTTTAAAACTGAACTCAAAATATTTCAAATAAACAGAAATTTATTTGCTTTTTCTTTTTTTTTTCGTTCAAAAAAAAAAACAAAAAGAAAAAAGAAAATACTCTTTTTTCCAATGCTTTAATTTGTTTATTTATTTATTTTAATACGTTTTTTTTATTTCTATCTTGTTATAATCGAACATTAAATAATTATTTCGTATTTTAATTTTCTAACGTATAGATATTTATTTATTATTTATAATGTATACAAAAATCAAGTAAGTTTAGTTATTTATTTGTATTTTGTGAAGTAACCGAAAAATCTGAGCGAAAGCAATTTTATAATAAAATGTGATGTTGACTGCGCGGCAACCGGCATTCAACTAAACTAGTATATTGGAAATAAACGAATTTGTATGATACGTACAACAAAACACAACGTGAAACACATTCCCTAAAGCATGTTGCCTGTATTTTTTTTTTGTTTTTTTCATTTCATTTGTTACTTATATCCGGATAGGTTATAGTCGGTGTGTTATAGGCGACGAGATGGATTAAAGCGGGGGTTGTTTTTCTGTACCAGACAAATATTAAATACAACAGAAAAATCTGGTATAAAGCGCAGAGCTTGGATTTTTCGAATGGTCCGATTTATTTTAATGTTAGCTTTATGAGGTTGATAGTCTTTTCTTAAGCAATAACAATAAGTATAAGTTAAGTATAAACTGAATAATCGTTTTATATTTGTGATGCGTACCCGTATTAGTTTTTCTATAAATCAAAAATAAACTTATCACATTGCATGCACACGAAGCATAAATATTATGTTCTTCTCAAGAAAATTTATTATTTAGAATTAAAAGCTAAGAATTCCAGTTAGAATTTATTTTAATGTTGTGGCAAAATTGATGCCCTTGTAAAAAAAAATTCAAGTAAGTTTGCTGAATATACTATAGTTTAGTAAATAAAAAATAAAAAAAAATAAATATTTTTAAAAAATTCTGTTAGTAAATAAAAACAGAAGATTTAAAATTATAAACCGATTATAAATATGTTCGATGGAATTTTTCAAACGGAACCAATTCCACTAGGGGGAACAAGAAAAGGGATTATCCTTTGTTGACTGCATATAAGTTATGCCAGATTTTCCATTTGTCTTGTCTTGATGGTAGTAAATATATTTGTGAAATGCAAGTGACAAAGAATATTATATGTCACAAACAAAAACATTTTAATTAAATATCACATAAATAACGAATTTTTATTGTCAGCTAAAAGATTTTGGACATCATTTGAAATATTGTCTATAATTCAGCCCAAGTTATTTTATGAAATAAATTATCATTTTAATATTAAAAATCTTCAGGATCTGGAATATTAAAAGCTTTTCTGAAAATATCACAAAATTTTTTAACTTCAAAATTGTATTCACTGGAAATATGCACGAATAGAATTTCATTGGCGAATTGTGCTGAAAAGACACATACATAATCAGACGTCCTGGAACATCAATAACCATTCATTTTTTTTTTTAGAAAAAATAAGATATTTAATACGTTATTAAAATGGGTCCTCACCTAGCATATGGATTTGCTTTTTATTTTTATTAATTGAAATTCATCTTAATGTTTACTTTTATTGAATATGAATATTTCCTCAGCTATATCGTATACAGATTAAGTTTATTACCTGTTTTTTTTTTTTTGGATTTAATCTTTAAAGCTATTGGAAAGAAATGTTAGAACAGATGATCTCTAAATTAATCTTCAACATTCCTGAAAACATTTATTTTTCAATTCAAATTCATTTTATCCGCGAATATTGAAAACTTTTACCAAATCATTTCATCTATTATTGTATTTGTACAAGAAAACCAGTTTCATATTTAAGTAAGTATGTACAATAGAAACTAAATATCTTGAAGCGAACATTTCTCTGGTAAATAAATTTCTTCAATAAGTTATACCGTTTGGTTATGTTATAAAATAATCATGTTTTCTCGTCCATAGAAAAACCAACACAATGTTATGTGGAGTGCGTTCACTTCATATATATTTTACCTATAATAATTTATATAAAACATCGAGTAGAAGATATGTCATTTATTTGGATTTGTTTTTTTTTCTTTTATCATTTTCTTTTTTGTTTTTGGTGATGTTTCGATGGTCGTGATTTATGTTCTGGATTTTATATTAAAATGAAATAAATTTTACGACATTTTTCCTTCGAATAGAATAAAAATTTCATTTATTTTTACTTTACTCGTGAATTATTATACGTTACATACATTGGTGCCGATTTTGTTGAAAGTACTAAGAATATTAATATTTTGCCATAAATATAAAAAAAAAAATTTAATTTACTTTGGGAGGGGAAAATTATACAGAACAGATAAACCTAATATATTGTATGACCCACTTGTAAATATTATAGCCATGTGTTCACGTGAGATAGTTGCACGTACAAATAATTTCTTTTGATTATCTATTTAATTCGACACAATAATAGTAATTTTTAAATTTATTCCTGTTCTTATATTTTACTTTAGGCACTATTTGTTTTTAGTACTTGTATAAAAGAATTACCCTTCAGCAGCAAAGCATGAATCAAAAAACTACCCAGCAGCATCAAGATCGATTTTGGCCAAAGGGTTTGTTAACTCTGTAATTTGCTTGCTTGTAGTATTAAAATAGTTTAAATTGAACAAAATATATAGATATTGATTATATTATTTCAAAAAAAAAAACTAAAAAACATATTTTTAGTTTTATATATTAAGTAAGCAGGAATTCTATATGGTTTTTCTTAAAGTAAACAAAGCTTTTCCAGTTTTCTATATCAAGTAAGCAAGATTTTCGATTCTTGGTAGCTCAAACACCCAAGCAAACAGCAAGTTAAAATTGAACTTGCTGAGTAGTTTGGTATAATGTATATAAATCTAGTAAATTGTTGTATAGAAAATAAAATTCAATATAAGAAATAATAGAATTGGCATATCAAATACTGAATGTGCAATGTGTTAATTTTCAAATAATCATCGTCAACCCAGTTAATATTTCACATTAATTAACTATTTAAATAGTTCCACTACTAGTGCTCAGCGATGCGAGAACCGACTCCTACATTCATCTATTTTGCTACATTTTCAATATATACAACAATATAGCATTATATTTTACTGCCTTGTATAGTTTCCCCGCTAGGGTGAAGCGAATATCAAGTACAGCGATATATTATATGTAATGTGTATACTACTATTATACTTATATAGGTATTTCTTATGTCACTTTTCGTATTTGATATGCCGTTTTTAGTATTTTAAATACTTATTTTAGTAATTAGATTTTTTTTTTTTTTTTCATTTTTATATATCAGTTTTAATTGGTTTTAATATATAGTTTATGCCAAAAGCAAATAGAGCCTTTAAATTATTTTATGTTAAGAGTACCGTAAAAGGGGGTTGCGGTACCCGACTCGGAGGTGGCTCAAATTTATGAAAATCCTTTTGCTGGTCTGTCTTGGGAGTATATTAAAAATTGAACTAAATAAGCAATTTGGTAACATTATAAACAAGATCTTCCTAATTCGTAGAACACTCTTAAAACAGTTATTTATTTATTGAAGGTTTAAATAAGAATTTTGGTTAACACAATAAGCCTTATATTCAATATAGTTAAGAGCTGAAACATTTCAATTACTATTTCTAAATAATTAGTAGTTTCTCAAATCACAAACAATTACTTCCAGTACCGCGGTAATATTTTGTAATCTATAGTAGAGTAACAATATATATATGATATTATATATTAGTGAATACAAACATGAGAACAATTTCAACCTTCTTGCTATAGTTATTACTTATAATTAAAATTTGCATAAATTTGCAGCTGCATGAGAAATAAAATGCTCTTTAATTGCAGTCAATTCATAAATGCTTACTTTTAAATATCTTCCGATCTCGATAAGTAATTCCACCTACATCTAATTTCTATTAAAATAATTGACCATTTGTTTGATTCAAATTATTATTATTTTTTCCAATTTTACTTACGCCAGTTGAATATCAAATTATTTTTTAAGCAAATAGTTTACGAATGAGAAAACGCAAATAAGAATACTGATAAAAAGGCTCTATCAAAAAAAATAAAATAAAATATATATAATAAAAAAAGAATCTTCTCAGCCGTATATTCTTATTTATATTGTAGGTACTTTTGAAATGATATATAAATCATCGTTAAAATTTTCCTGAATTCAAACTTCCATCAAGGAAAAGGACAAAGTGTATCCATATATTTATATACGAAATACCATTTTGAAATTGTAAACAATCACATGTTTGCTATGCTCTGCCTGCGGTATATCCAAAGGTGTTCACTACCGAGAAAACTCTTGTTTGAATAACTACTTATTTTGACACAAGCACATACACATACACATACACACACATACACACACACTCGCCCACACCACATTTTCACAGAAATCTAAACAAACTACCCATACAAAAAAAAACAGATATGCTTTTCCTCCTATGCATATTTCGATCAATTCCATTTTCCATTTCTATCCAAATAATAAATACTTTTGATTGCGTCTAATGGTATCGATATACCGATTTATCGTCAACTGAATCAGGTAGTTGTTTGTGGCAGATATAAAGCAGGTAGAAAAGGAAAAAGTTTTTCCACATGAACTTTTTATGTGCCACAGAAATTATAATATTATTAACAATTTAAAATTTACACTAAAAAATAAAAAAAATAAGAAGAAACATTTTAATTTATACGAACGTTTATGAACGTTAGGGTGACCCAAAATATTAAAGTGTCTTAGATTTCTTAGCCTAACATATATATGATAGGATTTGGTGCCAATAAGAACTGTACAAAATTTCAGCTTGATTCGGCAGATTCGGTGTTGCGGTGCAGTTTCGATAAGATTCGGTTTCGGTCGAAACAACACATAATAAATTACCGAATCTTTTTTTTTAAATTAAATGAAAATTGTGATCATTTAACGGACTACACAATTCAAATTTAAGCTATATGAAACCATATA
>JAABKK020005610.1:0-26444 GCA_011634745.2 Catotricha subobsoleta
AAATGCATGAACTTTTTTTTTTTTCTCTTTCAAGTTTTGCGACATCAAAACGAATGCTTGCATTGTAGCAGCGGTGTAAGGTTTTGCGATTGCAGCTTAACTAGAAGTTGCTTCATAACTTTTTCAAAGAATGTTGAACAACAGGATTTTCTTTCAGTTATTAATTGTTTTAAACATTTGAAATGGATTCAATGCTTATTAATTGACAGACTGGATTTTTATGGTATCCTTGAAAAGAAATTACGTGCAAAATTCAATAAAACTGAAATTTTTGGAATTGAAATTAAAACTATATTCCCAGTCGTAAAAGTTTTATAATGTAAATGTAACACAAATGACTGCATTAAGCACTTGTTGCGTGGCATTTTTTATAAATAGGTGGTGCTGCATAAATGAACATTTCCATAAGATTAAGATTCTATTTTAAGAATCGTTGAATTTTAGAATAGGTGAAAATTTACTTAGCGGTGGTATGTGAACGACTTTTCGTAGAATTCAGTAAGTAAAGGATTATTAAATATTACTATTTTAGTTGCTGAATGCTTCCCTGTAGGTTTTATAAGTATTTGGTTTTGTAGTCACAGTTGAAAAAGTCAAAACAATATGTCATTCTTTGACAGTATTGCGCTACAAACATAACCAAAAAATAAAGAAACGAAATAAATATATATGATAATTTCTTGAACCGCATATAATATTGTCGTCAAATTTCTTTCAAAGTCTTTATCAAATTAATTATTAATGTCGAAAGAAATTAAACACTTATTAAAAGAAGCTCGTGCGGCAATAGCACAAAAAGAAAAAAAAGTTGCGGTCATAAAATGCAATGTAAGTTAATTTAATGAAATTTAACTATTTTCGATGAGATAAAAGCACTTTTGTATGTTTTCACTAATAATCGGTGAACATTTTATTACATGTTTCTTATTTTAATTTTTAGGAAATTCTTGAACAAGATCGTAAAAATTATGCAGCACTTTTGTTATTGGGAGCTGTTTTTCAAGATGACGATCCACCTGCAGTAATTTTTTTTAAAAATCAAATAATTTTTTTCTCATGTTCTCAATTATTTGGTATTTTTCTAGGCTGTAAAATATTTAAAAGACGCCATAAAATGTACAACGGATCCAACATTTGCATATCAAGGATTGTTAAAATGCGCTTCAAACGATGATATACCAGAAGTTTGTACCACTCTTCTGCAATTAGCACCGTAAGTTTAAGAACTCAATGCTATTTGTTCGGGAACATAGTAAAAGAAAAATAGTTACTTCTTTTTCTTTATTTAGAAACAAACATCCAGATATTCATAAAAAATTGGAAACTACAGCTCTTGTTACAAGATATACCAACATTTGCATTGAAATTTTACATAAGGAAACCAAAGTGGCAAATGAAGATCGAATTAAATCAGCACATAAATGTTTATTGGAAATATACATGCAATGCAGTAATATTGAAAAGCGTTGGTTGGAATTGTTCAAGGAAACATTAGAGATTGCCATTAATGATAAAAATGCCCGAAATCACATAAAAAAATGGAATAAATATTTAAAACTATTAAATCAATTGAAACAATACAGTTTGCTATTGGAGAAAAGTGATGAAATGTTAAAAATATACCCACGAGAGTCTGTTCCATTAGAAAATATATGTAGAGTTTATGCGGAAACCTTCGAACAGTCTGATTTTAATTTTAATGTGAGTTTTAAGGAAAAGATACAAAAAAGGGAGATTTACATTTGAAATTAATCATTATTTTATTATTTAGGCTCACGTCACAGAATCCATAGAAGATTATGCAAATCGTTTACTAGCCATTTTTGAAGATTCTTCGCAAGCGTTATTGGCAAAAGGTCTATTTCTTTATAACAATGAAAATTATATTGATGCACGAGATAACCTGAATAAAGGTAAAGCTGATTTCTAATTATCATTTATTTTTATTTCATATTTAAACTGACACTTGAAACATTTTTACAGCAAATAGTAACTCAATATTAAATGTGCTGTGCTTAAAGATCTTAGGTGCGACTCATTTTAAATTACGAGCATACACTTTGGCTGAATATTGTTATTCAACCATTAAACATATTAATGTAGAATTGATACAAAGTTTAGTGGAGCAAATGAATACAGAGAAAATTAAACAGGCCATTACATTAGCCAATACATTACTACCAACTGTTAATGAAAATGATAAACCTGATTTAATTGAAGCATTATCGAAGTAAGTGAACTAACTATATTTTTCTGTAGTTGTAAATGATTATGTACTTATAGCAGTTTAATTTATTTTACTGTTTTTCATGGAAAGGGCCCTAATTCAAAATGGTGAAATGGAAGCGGCTAAAATTCATATTGATCAGCTTACATCCATGAATGAATTGGAACGTGTTAATAGTTTAATTGCATACAAGTATCATATTGAAAATGATTTTGCTAAATCATTAGAAACACTTCTGAGTAATAAATTTGAAACATGTAAATATTATTTACAACTTGGTCAATGCTATTTTGCTATGCAAAATTATCAAGAAGCATTAAGTGTAATTTTAAAGGCGACTAAATTACAATCATATAATGCCGATTGTTTTCATTGGTTGGGAAAAATCTATACCTTAAATCATGACACAAATCGAGCTAGAAAATGTTTTGAAAGAAGCGTTTTTCTCAATCAACAGCATGAACAAAGTGTTGTATTGCTGAGTACAATTTATCGACAATCTGCTGAATGGGATTTAAATTTGAAACTTTTACAAACTGCTGCCCAAGCCATACCAAACACATCATGTAAATGGGCTGCATTACAATTAGGATTTCATAATCTTGGACAACATAATTTTGATGAAGCAATTGCTGCATTTCGATCTGTTTTGCGTTTGGATCCCAATAATTTTTTCAGTTGGGAGGGCTTAGCTGATTCATATCTAAAGCGCGGTTCATTTAATTCAGCATTGAAAGTTTATCAAAAAATTTGTGAATTATCAGCAAATAATGTATATGCAAGATTGCAAGTGGCCAATATCAAAACCACATTAAGACTATTTAAAGATGCCATCATTTCGTATGAAGATTTATTAAAAGACCAACCAAATTATTTGCCGGCACTTAAAGGTATCGCTGATGCTCATTTAGGTATTGCCTTTCAATATTTGGAACAGCAGTTATTGGGCCGGTGTAAGTTTCACGCGGAACAAGCTGTTGGCTTTTTAATCAGGTGAAAATCATTAGCTGTAAATTTTTTTTGAACGCTATTTTTATCCAAATTATCATTGCAGTGCTATTCAAATACGAAATAATTTTATTTGTTTGTGGCGATTACTGGCTAATGCGTTTGATCTTATTGCTTCATTGCCGGCATCAAAAGCATATGTCAAAATTCCTGGATCATTGGCTAATGAAAATGTTGATTTCATTAATTTGAAGGGCGACAAATTATATGAACTTGCATCAAGGTTAGGTTTAAACGTCATATTAAAAAAATATTTGAAATGCAATTTACTTTATTTTCAAACTAGATTTTATTGTCGAGCTATCAAACTAAATTCAATGGATGAATCATTGTGGTATGCACTGGCCTTGAATTACTATCACAGGTCTGAAAAATATGGAAATGAAGCGACGAAGCAAAAATATTTAGAACTAGCTGCAGAAGCAACAAAACACACAATAAAACTATCACCAGGACGGTGGAAACATTGGAATTTACTAGGTGTTATATGTACTACAAAAGGTTTGTGTCGCCAAATCTATTAAAATCTATAAATTAATAAATTTAAATATAACTTAAAACATTAATAACAGAAATAAATAATCCACGACTTGGTCAGCATTGCTTTATAAAAGCGCTCGAGGTGGATAAAAAGTCAGCTGCTGTATGGACAAATTTAGGTGTTTTGTATTTATCACAAGGTCACAGAAAATTAGCAAATGAAGCATTTACGCAAGCTCAACAGTCTGAGACAAGTTATCACAATGCTTGGACCGGTCAGGCTCAGATTGCTGAAGTCGTTGACAAACTTGAAACTATTGACTTATTAAAACATTCAATAAGTTTAGGTTATAGCAATGAATCGGCTGTTCGCTATGCATACTGGGTTTGCTCTCTTTTAAATGATATTGATACAAAGAATGATAAACGGTCTAATAAACGTCTTCGATACACAATCGAAAATATGCACGCAATTCCAACCGCTTTGGATTCGATAACTTGGTATTGTAATTCAAAAGGAGATGATATAACAGCTGAACCATTAAGTTTTTTGGGCTATTTACATTACAAGCAGAGTAATTGGAAGAATGCTATTAAAGCATTTACTAAGGCTGTTGAAAAATCAATTGATTCGAATCAACGGTTTGTTTAGTTTATTTTTATATTACCTACAATAAAAAAATTCACGTTTCCAATACATTTTTAAAATAAAATTTTAGCGACAAAATGTTATGCAATCTCGGCTACTGCTGTTTGAAAAATAACAGTCCATTAGATGCAGTTAATGCATTTCATGACGTTTCCGACGCAACATTTAGTTCAACAATTGGTTTAGCCTTTTCATATTTTAAAGCAAAACAATATGAAAATTCTTATGCATTTTATCAAAGTGCTTTGGAATGGTTAGCATCTGATGATTTAGAAAAATCATTGATTTTGGTTGCTTTATCATCAATGGTGTATGCTTTTCAAGGTGAAGGTGATGCTAAACGTGTATTATATCAATGGTAATAAATTGAATATTTATTAAAAAAAAAATATATATATTTATATATATAATAAAATAAATCTTGAATCATTTTTGATTAGTTTTGATTTACTGAAACCTATTGAAGCACTACTATCAGCTTGCTCATTGGGAATTTTACATAATGATATGCAGCTCTCTGAAGCGCTAATTATAGAGTTAAAACAATACGAAATTGATCCGGTATGGAGTCATCATGTCGCATTTCTTACATCTGAATTTTATTTAAAAAAGGTAAATATTTCTTGAAAAATACAGCACAAATTAACTTTACCTATATATAAATTTATCATTTTCTTTACATGCAGAACCAGCCAAAGGAAGCACTCTTCTATCTATATTCACAAATTCATCTATTTCCGGATCGTCCATTATTGCGTAAGCTATTAGCATGTTTTTTACTTCGTAATTGTACAAAAATTGAGAAGCATTTGTTGACCGCAAATCGTCTAGTTGAGAGTACAATAGTAATGCAACGAATGGATAATAATCGGTAATATTTAAAAGTTTTCATTTGAAATAAATATTATAATAAAACATATATTTTCTATTTAAAATTAGACGAATGTCATCATTGGATGTTGCAAAACTATTGGCATTAGCCAGTGAAGCAATGCGTTGTATTAATCAAAATATGAGTAAAAAATTAGCACAGAAGGCTCTGCATGTTAATCCCACTTGCAAAGAAGCATGGGCTGCTCATATTTTACTGTCCACATAATTAAAAAATTCAATATATTTGAATAGATTTTTAAGAAAAACTATTCTATAATAAGAAAAGAATTAAAATTCAATGTGAATGATTTATGAATACATACCATTAATAAGTATTTTCCCAAGAAAATTCTTTTATTTAATCTAATTTCTTATTTTTAATAAATAGTAAATACTAAAAATATTCTGGACACTTGTGTGGGGTGGGGTCATTGATTTATAATAATTCAATTGCTTTTAGTTAAAAAACGTGCTCAATATTTTTATTCATTTCATTGGTTAAATTCTTTAAAAAGACTTAGTTATCAACTAAAATTTAAAAAAATTGAAGATAATGAAATTAATTCACAAAATTCTAAGAAAATACGGAAATTATAAACGATAGCATGTAATGGTTGGTAGATTTTGAGAATTATCGCAAAACCAGTTATCGTTAAATAATAATTTCATATTTTCACGTACTGTTTGATTTTCACCTTTTATGGTTTTATGGTTTTATATTGTGTTATATTTGGGGAATTCTCGTATTGCCTTCACGGGTGTACTTACATAAAGGTTATAAAAAAATAAAAAAATTCTTTTTGTTTTTTTTTTTCTCAGATAAGTAAATTTATTTTGATTATTTTTCTTCTTAATAATTAACAAATTGTTATCATTTATTATCTTAAAAGTACTTAAACCTAAATATATATTGCACAATATTAATTAATTAATTCTGTTGAAGTATTTCTTTTTCCTCTGTATTTTAAAATATAAAAAAAAAAAATATTAATAATAATTAATTATGTTTCTTGCATTAAATTTAAAATCGATTTTCCGCAATTCGATATTAACAGAAATTGTTTAATAAAATTTCCATAATATATTCAATATGAATTCGGAATGATTATTACCATATGAGCAATCATTTTAAACTGTTTTCAGCAGTTCATTTTTAATTTCATTTTATAAGCAAAAATTTTCAAATCAAAACTTAAACTAGAATTTCCTTCATTCCGGAAGTTTAATGGCTGCTTTAACAGGAGCATCCCATTGATCTTCGCAATGATCGACTAATGCATTTTCAATAATTGTTAAATTTTCTGTATCTAATGAATCTTTAATTAATGTATTTTGTATTAATGCACAAGATTCATTGTATTTGGAGCCCAATATGCGGCTAAGTTTATCCGAATTATCAACTTTAATGATATAAATATCATTTTCATAGCAATATGCTTCCAATAATACTTCGAGCATATGTGTTGTTGAGTCACCACTTTTTGGCGGTGCTAAAATACAGAATAATGTATCTTCAGGTGTTTTTTTTAAACGTTTCACGGCCGCTGATAATCCAACAATTAAACGTTTTTCAATTTTTGCATGTAGCAATGCTGAACGAACTTTATGACCAATTGAAATTGGCTTTTTAATTTCACTGCCTAAATTTGGTGCAACCATTTTAATTCTTTTTTGTTTGTTTTGTTTTGTTTTGTTTATAAATAGTTCCAATCAATTATTCTTTTTCACTATTAAATCCTTTTATTTTTGTTCTTTCTAAGCGACGGTAAGTTTCTAGCGCAATGTATCAAATTGTAAGACAAATACTTTAAGCTAAATTTTGTGATTTCAATTCAAAATTCTGTTGTAGACTGATGTTCGGTTAAAATCGCGTTATACTTTTTATATGGTTTCCCCACTTAGACTAGACTTTTATAAATTGCGTCTGCGCTTTGTATTTAATAACGTATAATATATTATGGGGAATTTTGTGCACAGTGTGATAACATATACCACTTACTTATCGCATATATTTTTCCTTAAGAAAAAAAAAATAAAAAATAACGAATGCAAAAATATTATGGCAATAATGTTCAGCAAAACCCACAAAAAAAAAACTTTTTTTGTTTACATAATTAGTCAAACTATAAACAATAATATTATTAAAGTGTTCAATTTGAATACGCATAAAAAAGAGCTTATTGCAACATTTAAGTGTGAAAATAAAATAGAAAACGGTAACACATATACAGAAACCATATGAGTATTGATTTTCATTTACTGAGTTCCACATCATCATTAATTCTGAAAACTACGTTATTTTTAACTTCTTTTTTCTTTTTTTTTTTGTCAATTTTCATCTGATCTTCATTATATATATCATGTACGATAATATCCAAACAGAAGTTATGAACTCATCGCAAACACGTATGAAAATTCGATGAAAAATTATCTGAATAATAAAACAACCTGTTGGCATATGTCCAACTATAGGTTTCTACCAGTGGGAAATATAAAAATAAACAATTTCCAACGAATTTCATTAAGTTTATTAAATTTATTTTTGTGAAACAAAAAAAAAATGATGCTCTAGTTTTATAATTCAGTTTTTTTGTAGTTTTTTTTAACGAGAACGCATGTAATATATTTATTCATTCACAGAAAACGCGAACCGTGCCGGCTATTTTGATAATTAAATGGAAAATTGTAAAATAGGAAGAAAAAAAAATTAGCTTTGTTTCTGGGTCAATTACTTCTTAGGTTTGATGTGTGACCAGCACGCTATGATGAATGATGAATAATTTTACTGTATACATTTTTAATAAGAGAATTAGATAAATTTAAAACATCGGACGAAATATAAGTCTTCGTTTTTTTTCTTCTGTCATTTGCCTATTTTAAAACGATGAACGGATGCATTTTCTAAGTCTCAATAAATAATGTCTTATTAGAAAAAAAATGCATTCATTAAATTTCTTTGAATATGGAAAATATTGTTTTGAAATATTATAATAAAATAAGGTCTTAAATAATGCTTACCTGTGCACAATAATAATGCAAAACACACGTGTAATGACCTTAAAAAATCTAAACAAAACAAAAAAAAATTAAATTAAAATGTCTTAACTAAACTTTGAATCAAACTACTCAAAAACATTTTAAAAAAACGACGATGTAATCGTATATTCAAAATAAGATCAAAATTATTACTCATACATTATTATGTTATAAATGAAGCATGTCTCTATTAATTAACACTCCAATGCACCCATCATGTCCCACTTTACGCGTATAGCGAAAGAATGTTTGTTATCAAAACATATAAATATAAATTTAATGTCAAATTTCGAAGCAAGAAAGTAATTACCTGTTTTTATACAAAAAAAAAATTATACACCTGCCTCTCTGTTGGTACTTTATCGGTTTATAATATTTTGCTAACTACTTCATTACTTACTTATCGCAAGTTTCATTTATGCTTTTTTTTATTTATTAATATTTATTTATTTATATTTCATATTTCATATTGAATTGAATTCACAATAAATATATATAATTAGAGATAACGCTAAATTTATAAAAGGTAACTCATTGTTTTTAGAATAATGTGAGTCATTTTTCAATTGAAATCTAATTTAAAACAAAAGAATAAAAGTATTTTTGTTGAAGTACTCTTGCAGTAAACGAAAATAATCTGATATTAAGAAAATTTGTGTTGAGTAATCATTTGTATCGCCGAATAATCGATCTTGAGAATTATTAAATAATTAATTAATTTAATTTCATTTCATTTTTAAATTATAATCTTTCGTTTTAATAAATTAAAAGATTTATGACTTTAAATACATATAGAATAGAGCAAAAAATAAGATAATTAAAAGGTAAAAAAAAAATTTTTTTGATTTCGTTGGATTAATAATTTATTGGTTTAATAATTACTTATTAATGTTTCAAATGATTTTTTTTTTCATTTAATCACTTTGGACATTCGCATTTATTTCGAGAATTACAATTATATGCCAGCCTCCGCTCATCACTGAATCATTTCATATTTATTGTTGGAAAGGCAATTTTCTAGATTGTGCGAATAGAAAACATTTTTTTTTTTTTGGGTTTCAAAAAATTCCTATAACCATTAATCAAATGCATTTCATATATTGGTAGTCAAAAAAGTGATAGAATTTAAGCAAAATCACAAACATTTGCTAAAATATTATTAATGTTAAATAGAGACTTTAGAAATCCCCGTGTTTACTGAAATTTGAAAAAAAAAAAACCCTCCAATCGGGGAATATTGAAATTTCTGTAAACATTTTTCCATTTAACCGCAATTTTCTGAAAGAATTTTTGATTTTAATGCGAATTATTTGCTGCCTGTGTTTACTATAATTTTAAGAATCTATTTAATATATAAAAAAAAAAAAAAATTCATGTAACCGATATTCGATAAGATAAAACGATTAATGATTATAATTAAATTACGGAGAGGTAGAGAGTTTTTCATACAAAATATTTGATAACAAATAAATAACCAAAAATGAATAAAGTAAAACCTCTTTAAATGATTAATTAAATAAACTACGTCGACGGCTAATCAGACAAAATTATAGTGTAATTGAAAAAAAAAAAACCAAATCAATTAGGCAAATCAAACCAAACATGTAGTTGCATTCAAGAGATATACTCCAAATTGGATAGGTTTCACTGTATATGCTTTGCTTTCACTATATAATTACTATTTTAAATGAACGCAATTTTTTTGGGAAATCCCATATTGAACTAGGTACTGCAGTGTATTGACCTTGTATCATAAACCGCTTTATGCATATCGATATTATAATTTATTTTATTATTTTATTCATTTTATTTTTTATGACATGTTTGTTGTTTAACTAATATTATTGTCACAATTTGATTAATACATTTATAAATAACGTAAATTGTTTTATAAATGATACAAAATCTACGAATCGAATTGCGAAAACTATAAATAAATGGCATTTGGTATTTTTTTTAATGGAAAGTCTAGAATAGATATGAGTTTAATAGATGTCATAAATTGATAATTTCGGTTTGGTATAAAATTATACTGATTTGCATTATTAAGATTTTTTTTTATAAGAATTTCATTTAAATATGTATTTGTATATAAATGAATATTTTATTTTCATTATTTATTTATTTTAACCATTCAGCTTACAGTTGGAAAAATGTCTTGCGTGTGTTTCAACTTACAAGCAAGCAGAAACAGAATAGGTCAACCAACATTCAATTACAATCATATAAATTGTATTGGTCCTGGTTCTCAGTTTTCCATTAAATATATAAAACATGTCGAAAGAAAACTTTTTCCTATTGACATTAAAAAGATATTTATTTGTATTATTATTCAATTGATGGTTACCGAGAAGAATGTTTTCTTTTTTTTCATATTTATTCTGTTTTTTTTTTTTTTTAATTGAAATTGCTGGATATGAACTCAATTCAATTTAATATATAAACTGAATTGATAGACACGTTCATAAATGTAATATGAATGTGATTATATTTAACCCAATCACAATAAATATTTCTATTCGATATTATATTTTATATAAACTAATATATCGTTTAATTTGTGCTTAAAGTTAATGTCAATATATAAAATCAATAAATGATTTAAGTTTCAAGCAATAATACAAACGCTTTCATCATACTATTTCTTTATTAAAGAGTTTTTTTTTTTTTTGGGCTGTTAATTTCTAATTTATTGAGTTATTGACTCAATTTTCCATACACCAAAAATTAAATTTATTTTCGGAGATACATCTAAGATGACATGAACATAAATGATTTTGGTATATTTATTATAGAATTAATCAACAGGCGGTCTGTTATATTTCATCATCTTAATCAATAATTTATTTAAGATTATTTATATTTAGGCTTAAGATAAAAACTGATGCAATATTAATATTAATATTAATATTTATATGTCGGCTGTATTAGTTTTTTTCTTCTTTCTTATTAAATTAGGTTTATCTGTGACCTCAAACTTGTAATATTATAAGATTCATTGATAGGTTCAACATTCAAGACAATGATAATACAAGTGTTAATATGAGTGTCAAGTCAAGGTCAATCACAAGATGTAGATTTTATCCGTGAAAACTAAATTCATATAACTAAAAGTGAATGATGAAAATAAAATGCTGAAAATTGAAAATAATAACCATCCGGAAACAATAGAAAACCTAATTATTATAATTTTTATTTTTTTAAAAAAAACCATGTTATTTGAATAAATTCGCATTATGTAAGTTACACACAAAATATATCATCACAATTCTGCATCTTAATCATGACTTAACAAATTATTAACTTAACTAAATAAAATATACCTTGATATATTTTTAGTCGGTTCGCTGTTACCAAACCAGATTCACTATTATAACTATAAATTCTCTGCTATGCAAAAGCATAATAAGGTCTCTCACACAAAACCATATATGTATATTTAACACTAAAGTTAATGATGAAGTGGCGAAACTTGTGTGGATTTTCGAATCTCGTTTTTTTCGTATTATCGTCATCACTAATACGTTACCGTTGCAAAAGTGTTTTATGCAAAATAGAAATATCGTACGTAAATGGTAAATTTTCGATTTAATATTTCCTATTAATATAAATGTTAACCCAAACGTTTTGCGATTAATAAAAATAAAATGAAGATCCGCTACATGTCGTAATGGAATGTTATGTATTAGACTTTGAGATGTAAGAAACCAGTTTTGTTAAATTTTGTCGTCAGATGATAATAAATAACAAATAAACATATATATTATTATCAATTGTAAGAATGTTATTTTCATATTTTTTATTAAATACAACTTTGCTAAATGGTCCATAATTGTAATTGTGTTTGTGTACACAACATATATTGTTATTTTATTTTTTTTTGCTTGTAAACGAACAATAAACTTCAGCTATTTAGATAAGGTTTAATGTGATTGCTCTTTGTCTATTTTAATTATTAAACAAAAGCAGATCCAAGTAAAATAATGTGTTTTCAAAGTTCATTTTCATCATTTCGAAATTTACAAAAAATGTAAGTTAAAAGTAAAAAAAAAAAAAAAAACAAAAGTTGTTGATATAAAGAAAATATTTTGCATATCGAACATTATTGGTTAGAAGGAGGTTAAATTCTGCGTAGAACTAATGAATATTAATCACAAACCTCTTCCATATTCAAGTTTAATGATTTCAAAATATAATACAGTAGAAGTTATCTAAATGGATCATTATAATGAAAAACGTTGGAAATGACCTAAAACGGATAAACCCACCTGAAAATATTAATTTTCCGGCTTTTCCATTTTCTCAGTTCCACTAAATATGAACATGTCCACCCAAAAAGTTGGTTCAACGAATTTTTCAATTAGTGCATTTTTGTTCCTCTAAGTCATCATTTTTGAAAAAAAAAAAAAAAAAACAAGTATTGTGAACATATCCACCAATATTGCCTGTGACGGACGATGTTCACTTTAGCCAACTTTTACTGTATTTAAATTATAATAATGGTTTATAAGTATACTATTTTTCAACTATGGATAATATTTATAAATGATAATCGCTTAATGATATCAAAAGTACATAAGTCCAATGCTTTTAATCTTACAGAACATTAAATTATATAGATTTTAAGTTACTCAACTAAGTACTATGTGACTCCCCATTTGGGTTCTTTGGAATTGAGTTTTTTCCTTATAACACCTAAAATCTTTTTTGAAGGTGAAATAAGTATTTTTTTTTTATTTATTTTATAATGTAACAAAATAAAAATGTTCATTAACTTATGTGTCGTCGTTCTTAAAATATTTTATTTCCAAATTTATACTATAATAATATGTGTTTAAAGAATTAGGAAAACCCATTTATAGAATGCATGGAAACAACATCAGGTATCAAGGTATCATTCAAAATGCGACACACACTATAAACAAACAATTTAACCAATTTGTTTTTATTTATTTTTACGTAAATTCAATTAAATTAAAAAAAAAAACTAATGGGTAATGTGAGTATCGTGTAAGGTGTATCTGTATAATATTGTATTTTCGTGTACAATACGAATATATTGTTGTTGATATATAAAACGCAATTAATAATCAATGATATGTTAAATCATTTGGCTCACACTTGACAACCAAGTGTTTTTATTCACAATTTGATATAATTTTTTTTCTTTTTCTATTTTTTTTTTACATTAAGAGGGCTGTTTATTGTAAATTATTAAGTTTTATTTATTAACTTATTATTTAAAAATTATGCAACCGTTCGACTTAAGCTTTTGTGCGTGTTCATCATTTATTTATTTGTTATGTTTATCTATTGATTTTTATTATTTTTTAATATATATTCTGACAATTTTCTTCACACTTAATAACAATTTCAGAAAAATTAAAAGTTAGAAATCAATTTAGTTCTATTTTTATTTTCCGGTAAATATCTACCATTTATTTACAGATCAAACTTTATATTATTAGATGAAAATTAATGAAGTTTAGGCAACCAAGCAAACGAAAATTATCGATATTAGAAAAAACAAGCTCCATGGATTGGGTAGTGGGTACTTCATTTTGGTAAAAAAAATTAAAAAAAAAAAGCAAAATTAGATCCTTAGACAAAATTCAAAAGAATACTTCATTTTTGAGAAAAATTGAAAAAACATATAGCTTAGAATCCGTGTTGTTATACTCGTAAATAAAAGAAAGTATCTGCATCCAATACAATCAATTGTTTTAATTAAACTCTATCTGCTATTGCTGCAATTGATCAGTAAATTTTGAACTGAAAAAAATCAATAAACATTTTCCTTTTCCTTTTCCTTTGATACCAATATCACACGTTGAATCGAAATTAATGAGACTATAACAAAGATAAATTGTGATGCTTTGACTATGCGGTTTTGATGATTATATAAGGTATTTTAGTGTCACGCCGATAATTATTGAAAACCGTATTAAATATCCACTTACATTAAACATAACAGAAAAATATGTATATAAAAAAAAAGCACGGCAGGTACGTGGTGAGGATAGAAGCATGTATTATCCATTATTTAGATTTTATAATATTTTTATGAGTAGATGATATCTACTCAATTTATATTTTGAAGTTTATCGATACGATTTTTTTTTTTTTTATCGAATTACTAGACTTTAACCATATCATATCTTTCTTCTTTTTTTTAGTGTTGCGTATTGCACGTCGTTTAAAAGTCTAGACTAAAATTAGATTTTATAATAAATATAACGCAATAATTGAGTGATATAGGAGTGATGGCCGTTATTGTCATATATAGAAATAAACTATTTATATAAACCATTGAAATAAAATGTATCACACTACATATCACACGATTCACGTTATTACAATATATCTTGTTAATATCCATCAAATATTGCGTAATATAAACTGCATGTATATTGTATATAGCGAGCCAAAACAGAAAAATAATATGTTCGCATTTTATTTGATTAAGCGAACATGTATATTAACTACCTAGTTCAATTAATTAGATATTGTTAGCCTATTTGATAACAATAATTAAATTATATTTTGATTGATTTAAAAAAAAAAAAAAATGATCGTAAAGATAAATTTTCTATCGGCTATTAGTTATTGTGAATACCTCTGATTTCTAATGAACCACAGCAGCACGTCTGCAAATTAAACAGATCATATAAGAACTAATTCTAGCGCTCACATTATGCAAAAAAGACATGTTTTGGGATGGTATGGTTGAAATGCTTCTTGTAATCTATTAACACTTGGTTATCACTACCGAATTTTTGGTATTAGTGAAATACACAATTCGATAATATAATCAAAATATTAACCATAATTTTGTTCAATTAGAATTAGGTGCTGCACATTCACTTTGCAATAAACAATTTGTCCTCGATAATTTAATGATCTAATCTAATTGGTTACCAATTACGTAGACAAAAAAAATCGATATTGAAGACCATGCGTGTACTATAACTACTTGAAATTCAGAAGTCCACGTATAAGAAGCTTGAAACATATATAAATAGGCTTCGTTCAATTCCATGGCATAGCACTTTTGAGTTTGGTATGCTTCATGAACCATAAACTGATGTTATTCGTGCTGTGTTAATGAATAAATGATTATTTTTCTGCAGACATTATTATTATTATTTATTGCATTATCATAATGATAATGTTAAGATTATAGATAGAGCCCTTTGGTCCCTTCTATAACAAAAATAAATAATTAAACTTGATTATCGTTGAAATTACAAACTATATCTTCTATTTGATAAACATTTCTTTGAATGTTGAATGACCTAACACAATGTATTTGAAGTCAATATAATTTTATACCCAAACAATAAAATCAAAATTATTGTATAAAACAAGAAACTTTCGAAAGTTTAACACGTAAAAAGACTATTTATATAATATTTACATGCATCGTATGAATGCATAAATTGCACAGTGACTTATTTAATTTATTTATTTTGTTTGCGTAAAATTATAATTTCTAGTTAAAATGAATAAACATATTATCAGTCATAATAATTAAAAATATTTACTATTCCAGTTCAAGTTATTCTAAACGAAAACTACATTGTCATCAATATTTGTCTTTGCTTAGCAAACAAAAAAAATATTAAATACAGCGCAGTGCAGTTCATTACGCACATTTAATGAAATTATATAAATATAAAATTTAAGACTTTGACCGCCACACGTTTTCTACGCAATAAAATGTCTAGTAAACAATTTATTATTTTTATTGTTACACCATATTCAAAAATATTTCGTTGGATCGTTTCAACTATCGCATACCTGGTCATCACGGTCAATGTACGCATCCCAATGCATATTAAACCGTAAATCAAAACAAAAATTATGACGAACTAATAATATTTGACTGTAGCGTGAATTTCATAACATAGGCAATGTTACAACCATTTATTTGCAACGTAAAAAGTGCCAACAAAAAACCATCCAAATATTCTTATATGATAATTTCAATTTGGAACAAAATTCATCGAAAATGTTTATGACTCATGCGAATCATGTTTGAACAATGATTTTACAAAATATTGGCGGTACCATACAATAATTTGGAACATCTATTTTCTATATAATTATCATAAGGAATTTCGTTGTCCATTTTACATACTAACAAAAAAAAACAAAAAAACAAACACAAAAACATATATATAATAGATATTGAGTTAACCCAAACAAAAAAGTAGTCATATTGAAACATTTAATATGTATTGATGATATGGATGGTTGAATATGATAGCGCCACAATCTCATTGTTAATATGAATCACACATATATATACATATTTTTATTCATATTCGCATATTACTGAAACCAAACATTCGGTTTTTTTTATTTCTTAATGGAATTTGAAATGTATATAAGTTATTCACTGCAATATATAAGTTGATAATATGTATGTATACATAGTTGTATAATTTTGGCTACAAAATCGACCATGCTCTCAATTTGTGTGTTGATTCACAGAATTTATGTATGAGGGAATTCCACAACAGTCGTTAAATATTTCGTTATCGATTCGTCTATATTTTTTATTTAAATATATGTTTATGTTGTTTTCCATATTATGTGAATACGATATGAACACGACAAAACATGATTGAGTTAAAAGATAGTTGATTGCCACTCGGTCATAAATATTATTTTAAAGATAACATATTTTATTAAATGAAAAAGTGCTCATCATTATTAATTTTCACAATTCTGATAAGTGCTGTCGGTTTTTACTAATTTTCCATCAGTTTTTATTGCGTTGTGATCTCTCAAATTATTTTTTTTTATATATATATATGCGTTTTAGTATCAGCGAAAGTGGAAAATAAATAAAATGCATGTAATATGAAGTGTAAACTGTAGATGTTAGATAGAAGAAAAAAAAAACTGATACGCAAATCATAATCACGCTCCCATAACATGTAATTAGTGGAATATACAGGAATTAATTTTCAATTTATTTTCATTTGTACGATGGATATAAAGTCAATAAAAACACCATATTTGGAAATACCCTTTGCTCTACTTATTTCTTGTCAACAACAACAAAAATAAAAAAAATAAAAAATATATAAATAATTAAAGTACAATTTGAAAACAATAAACACATTTCATGCAATAAATTCGAAAAATAAATAAATTATTATGTACTAAGAAAACATTCAGTTAAATAACCCAACCATAATATTTAAACAAAAAAAAAAATTATCTGTCTGTTTGTTCTCTCTCTTAATTCTCAGAAATTTGATATCAAAGATGTTATTTTTCACTTTAAATTTTGAACTTTAAATAATTAATATTCCATGAATTTTCCAATGTATAATCAAACCAGAGAGGTTTCCCATCCAACAAAATTGAAGTGCATTTTATATTCAAATAATCAAAAATATTGGTTTTGGTACTATTTAATTAGAGGGCAAAGCCCTGAAGTAAAGAAAAGTTGTTTCGATAAAAATCTTCCATTGCATTATTGTCCTTATTATTTATTTTTTTTAAAATAAATTCACAACATTTTCTAGTTTCCATTCCACAGATGATTCTTAACTAATTTAACTTCGATATTAACAAATAACTACCACAACTAACCAGACTGGTTTATTATATTTTGTCTTTTTATAAATACTACCTGGGGCTCATTTTAATAAAATAAATATTTTTTTTTTATTTTTGTCCAAATAGATTATTTAATAGCCTGTAACCAAAGACCAAAAAGCAATTCGATTATTTTACAAATTTTAAGAATGCACCATAAAATATATAATCTATTCATCATAAAATAAATATTTAAATTAACTAAATTCTCTGTTTGGTATCGTAATTAATAGCATTTTCTCTATTTCTAGTTATCTTTTATTTGATATTCAAAATGAAGAAATCGCATGGTTAAAATCGGCACCGATTGTGTTAAGAAATCACCATTTTTTTTTTGCTTATCATCAGTAATAAGATTTCCACTTAATCGTTCAATTACCATCGTTCAGATAAATGTCACTATTCAAACTAGAATCTTCAGAACTCATTAATATTATTGGATACTTAATTACGAGTATAATAACATCCTAGTTCACATTTTTATGTAACATTGCTCAGTTTACAATTATGTCGAATCGAATTCCGTGAAGAATTTGCGTAAAACAATATAACACTAGTTTTTTCACCTAAAAAACTAAAACGAAATCAATTGTTTTCTTTCTTTTTCTTTAGTTTTTTTTTTTCTGGGAATGTTCTTATTATCACGAAAATTATATTTCTGAAAACAGTTAACAAACAATAAACACAACTATTTAATAATACAAAAAACATAACAGATGCATAATAATATTATTGAAAATATTTAAACAAACAGACGTCATTACCCGCATTTTTTTTATTTTTCTTTTAGGCGTGTGTAGTATCTTCAAAGACCTACATTAATGAATGAACTTATTTTTTCAATTTTTTTGTTGTATGGTGAAAATGAGTAATTCGAAAAATCGGGAAAAAACTCTATTGAAAAATTGTCTTTGGCAAATTTCCATAACAACAGCTTTAATTTGCGTAATACCATTATTTTTTATTTATCATCTTATATGTTTATACCAATCCTGATGATGATATTAATTAAGTACAATCTAATTCTGTCCCGGAGACGATTAATTACTAAAGATGAATAAAATAAAATCTACTACCATTGAAAATCTTATATTTCTAAGATTTTATTTCTATCGCTATACGACTATAGTGAGGAGGAGACTTGTATCAATAAATATAATTTTATTCATTTTTATTGAAATTAAATACCTACTCATTATTCTTATTACGATTACTGTTCGGTGTTCGGTGTATACGTTTTAATTGATTTTTTTGTTAGTTAATTTTTGTATTGTTGCAATTAACATTTTTTAAATACCTGAATTTCTTTCCTTTTTTTCTATTCATATTATACGAAAGTTTTACGATGAAAATCTTATTTTCTTTTATTATTTCATAGTTTGAGCCGAACCTTAAAATCCTTTATAAATAATAATAAATATCAGCTTAATCTTATCTCGGCATTTTTTCTGAGAAATGAAGTTAATGATGAAGAATTGTTTGCTATCTTACGACTGGCATCGATATCTTAATACTTATCCATTTTGAAAACAGTTCAAAAACAAAATTTTTATTTTGAACAAAATCCATTGAAAACATATCTGGTATGAAATTTAACCATTTTTTTTTATTTTATTTCCTGAACATTTAGAAATTTTTGCATATAGCAAATTCTGACGTTAATCCATCGATGTATTCAATTTCTTTTCAAAATATTATTTATATTTAGCGGACCAAATCTTTCGGAAGTAATTAATTCAATTTTAATGTTTACTAAAAATGAACGAACTCTTAAGTAGGTAAACTTCCATTCAACTTTCATAAGCATTAAAAAAAAAAACCAAAAAAAAAAAATTGACCGCAGATGACATTTACCTTCATTATAAACTATCAAAAACTCTTTTCAACTAATTGATAGATTTGTACGTCTACGTAAAACATAGCAACGGAAATAATTTTCCATAATGAATCAAGAATATGCAAACAATAATACTAGCGTTGGCATAGGTAAGTACTGACGTCTTTTCTTTTTAAAAATTAATAATTAAAAAAAAAAATTGTTTTTGTTTTTAAAATGTCTTCTATGTTTTGTTTTGTTTTGTTTTTGTTTTTTTTTTTTTGCTATTTGTCAACAAAAACAAAATCAATAATTGCATGGAAAATTAAGTTTGAAATGTTTTAAAATCAGTTTAATTATACGTCAATTTAAAAAGCAAATTCTTTGTTTTTCATTTACTTTCTTGTATTTTTAGTTTAATTTATTTAAATTAAGTTTAACTTTGATAAATTGACTTTGTCACTGTTTGCTTATCAATATAAACAATGGACATAATCAAAGTCGGTATATTGGAAAATAATTAATGCCTATTACGTTAATTCCATTTTTTTTTTATTTATTATTATTTAGTTGCTTTAATTATAATTATAACTAGAGCTTAGCCGATAATTCAACTTGAAAATTATTCCTTATTTCGAATTAATTACGATTGATTGTTTTGGCGGAAGGTCTCAATACATTTTTTTTTATGTTGATTATGGGTGCAATGAACTTATATACTACAGTTTTCGTTATAACTAATATTGCATATTAATATATAGAATAGAGAAGACACATACCATTGAGTGGTAAATATAATTTTTCTATTAAGTAATAATGTAGAATTATTTTTAGCTTATTAGTTTAATGCCTAATCACATTTAATTAAAAACTTAAGATCTCTTACCGAAAAATAGACAAAAATAAATAGCTGTGCAAAATACCTTTTCGGTCGTAAAACTTTTTTAAAAATAGAACAATATTTAACAATTAGTATATTGTCATTAACCTGATATTTAATATTCATTTCACGCAATCGTCTACGTACATTCGGGTGTACATATTTCAGTATTTTTTTTTTTTTTTTTTTTATTTAAATATGAAAATATTATTATTGATTTTCAAATGAAAAATAAACAGAACAATATTTTTTCTGTAACATTTTAATTTCGAAATTGGAATAACAAAATTTTTATTATTATTGTTATTATGTATTGTTTTTTATGTCAAAACAACTAACATTTTTGCGAATTTAATTTCGTATTACTTTATTGTTGTTATTTAATAAATACATTTAATATATGTGTATATAAATGCCAAATTCGAAAAATACATGTTTATCATCAAAAAACATTTTCCTATCACTTCCCAATTTTTTTTATTTATACGGTTGTCATTTACATACAAAACATAACGCAAATTCAAAAACCGTTAAAAAAAAAAAATTTTTAAGTACAACCCATTAATCTGCTAAAATTTCCATCATGATAATTGATAACAATTCATTAGAATATAAATGTTGAACACAGTTAAAATAGTGAATGCACGTGAATATTTTGTTTTGAAGGCATGTTTTGTTGCGATATCATTGACACTGAAAAATTGTAAATAAAAACAAACGAAAATCACAAAATTTTTATATTATATAGTAACCAGTATTTACCGACGAAATCATGCATTAGACTTAGTTGTCGTATTTTATAAAAAAAAAAAAAAAAAAAAAACATTACTAAGTATATACTTAGCCAAGTATAAAAATATACACTTTGTACCATTGCTACGGTAGTGGTTTTAACATGTTTTATATGGAATATTTTTTTTTTTTTATTATCGTTTCTGTATATTTGTATAGTTAGTTGCACACTGAGCATGAACAGACACATAGATTTGATGGTGGGGAAAATGCTATAAGTAATTCACGAACGATATTGTACGATTCATTGTGAAAACCAAAGTCAAGAAGTAAAGTTAAAATATTGTTTTAGCTCTGTAAAGCATAATTGTTTATATATATACAAAAAAAACATAGAATATTGGAATTTCATAATATTGGGTGATTCATTTTGTTTATAAGAAATTTTGTGGATAAATACACCGGTATAAATATCGAATTGGATTAACAAGGATATTTCAAATTATTAAAGAAAAAAATTATAAACTAGTGAGTTTTTAAATCAGATATAAACAAATTTAAAAACAAAACAAAGCATCAGTGTAAACATTAAAAAAAAGTAAAAAAGTAATTAATTGAAAAGTTGGTGTTAGTATAAAACTGCATTCAACAAATATTTCACATAAAGTTATTCAAAAAATTATAAATCTGGCTACCAACGTTTTAAGTTACGCCAACGTATTAACAAGTGGTTACAGTAAGATCGTAAAAAAGGAAAAAACAACCGACAAAATGACAAATGGAATTGGATATACAGTGAGATGTGCGTTAGAAAAGGCACAATACAATCATCGTTTGGTGGTTGGTTTATCACAAGCTGTCAAAACACTATCAAATGAACCAGAAGATGCACTATTTTGTGTATTAGCTCAACCAAAAGCCGGTGACAGTGCAACACATATGCAAGAAATTTTATTGCAAGCATATTGTTATGAAAATGGTATTTATATATTGAAAGTTGATAATCCAGAAAAATTAAGTCGTATTGTGAAATCATCGAAAATCGAATCCTGTGCACTTATTCAACGTTGTGATGGCTCAAAATTTAATGACGATGACCAAAAATCTAAATTATTTGAATTAGAAGATCAACTAATCGATCATTGTGAAGAATTCTGGGATGCACAAAATCAGCCCATTATACGTTTACCAGATGAATGATATTAAAATTTATGAATTTATCTGAATGAAAAGATAAATTATGCATAAAATCAAAACAAACAAAAAAAATAATAATAATAATAAGAGAATTATTTTGATAATTCCTATATGTTGCTGGTAAATTATTAGAATGCAACTGGTATTTTTTTCACTTAACTGAATCCATTTTTAAGATTACAATTTTAAAAAAAAAAAAAATACAAAATAATATTAGAAAATAATGAGAATTTATGTAAAACTAATTATGGACATTATTTCTATATTATAAAATTTGTGTTTCAATAAAATTGTAGTCTTTATAAAATAGTGGTGAAAAAAATATAAAATGAAATTGATTGGTTAAATCATATTATTTTGTCCTTAAGTTATTAATTTACATATAATAAGAAAATGATTTAATTATATAGTAAAAAAATTATGTATGATATATATTATTTTAAGAACTGTAAAACATCTAATGTAAAAAAAAAAAATTATATTCTAATGATTCATTTTTGTATGTAAAATATATATTGAGAAAACAAAAACAAAAACAAAAAACATATATATATAAAAAGAGAGAAAGAAAACAAAAACAAGAACTTAATGTAAGTAGTCTGTAGAGTCTACAGTGTAGATGAATAACTACACGTAATTTGTTAAAAACAAAGAGAAATGAAAGAAGATCAATAAATAAACAAATTTTTGAAAACGAATTCGTTAAAAAGTATTTCATTTTATTTTATATATAATAACTCCTTAATCCAAATCCTTTACTTTACATTTCTTTAGGTACATAAAGCCAATAAAATCCATTTAAAAAAAAAATCGTGTTTTTTTTTCTGAAAATTGAACATTGCATCAGAAATATGAGAAATTGCTGAATATATGTAAGTAGAATGGCTGGAGACATTACGACCAAATGGGTGCCATTATAACATTTTTATCTGAGTGATAAGTGTAATCTTATCAAAACGCTATGCCTATTTTTTTTATTTTTTTTTTTATTGCATTTTACTCTAGCTGCTCGATGACGGTACTTATTCTTTGGTATCAAATTAATTGAATATATTTATTGTATGCAGTAATTGGAAAAAAATATGGAGGCACCGCACCACTCAATTCTATCATATTTCCCTTATTTTTGTTTTTTTTTTAGTATCTTTATTGCTTCTAAAAACAATTATCATTAGAAAAAGTAAAAATCATCATTACACTTTTCAAATAATTTATTAATTGTTATTCTTATCTATTTTCTTTGTTTTGAGTAAATATAAATAGAGCAATTATAAGTACTTAGTACGAGGTATACTATACTAACACTTAACTGGTAATCATGATTCGAAATTTGATATAATGTGTGTGTGTGTGTTTTTTTTTCTTCAATTAATTGTAAGTAACTGACCTTTTGCCACCAGCGATGTTTTTTGAATTGTTGATAAAAAAAAAAAAATTAGCACCTGCGAAATACAGTTCAAGTTAATCAAAATAATGTGCGTGTTTCTTGTGGGTTTCTTGACCGTGAAATATGTAAATATATATGGCGATTTTCTCGAGTGTTTCCAATCTAATAAAATTATTTCTTTTGAGCTGTTGACGGTACAGAATTCTACATTTTCAAAAAGTGATTGAAAATGTCTTTATCATAAATACCTACCCATTGAATTTTTAATTAACAAAAAAAAAATAAAAAATTGAATAACTGAAAAATAAACAAACTTGTGTTTGTTTTTGTGTTTGTGTTTCTTTTGATTCGGTTAAAGTTTTAAATAAAAATATTAGAATAAAATAAAGACGCATCATTTAAATGAACAAGAGTGCATTATAAAAATTAAATTCATTGAAACTGCAAATTTTTAAACAAAATATATCAAGTAATTACTTACTCTATATTCGCCGTTTTTATAAATATTTCAGGTTTAAATCACACTATAAGTACGCATTTTATCTTCAGAATTGGAATAACTTTTGGTTAACCGTACACAAAACAAAATGTTTTTGCTTAAAGTTTCATCTTAAATATAAGTAAAGATCTTTCTTACATAATTTTTCTGCTCTATCCACTGTTTAGAAGTTATGCTAATTCCCCAGATAAATTTACCGGGATCTCAAAATAATTTTTCAAAAATCAAACGTTACAATTCTCAATATAAATTCACTAAATAAAATGTTAAGTTTGAATCACACACACTGTGTGATATACGGCTATAAGATGTATTATGCATAGTAAAAATACAGACCAAGTAAGTAAGTATACGCCAGAGATGCAAGTATCTTCGATACAAGTTACAAGATACGTATCTTAAGATACAAGATATTATCTGAATGTATCAGATACATTTATTATTAACCATGTAACTTTTATCTGTATCTGAGATACATCCATGAAACTTGTATCTTACATTGAAAAGATACAAGTTACTTTTTAAGATACTTTTAAATTTTTTGGATTTTTCATTTAAAGAAGTTTAATAAATTAGTTAAAAATATAACTTTTTACAATATATTACAAGTTAAGTATTAAAATTTTCTTGTTTTAATTTAAGAATTTCACTAGCTTATTTTTAAAAAAGTTCTATTATCTTGTATCTTACAATATACATTTTGAAGCATCTTTTACATCCCTGGTATACACAACCTCATGCAGACCAAATAAAACGAAAATAATTTTGTATGCGCCCCCGGTTTTAAGTTTAATACTTTTATTTAAGAAAAAATTGTAAATTTTAAATATTATCTATCTATTGAATAAAAACAAAACCAATTGAAGAAAACAAAAGGAGAAAATAACGTTCTTTATTCATTTGTAAGAATTTTTGTAAATGATCATATGGACTTTAACAACATTTTCTCTTCTTTTTAGAATTTCCCAACAGTCACTTATTTTTTTCTATTCACCAAATTTTGAAGTATAATTTTTATAATGAAATTTAAAAAAAAAATCCATAATCATCAATAAAATTGACATGAATTATTTTAAATGTTATCGGTCAGCTGTTCGATTAGATTCTTTGAATGGCGAAAATCACGTTTAATATCATCTCACATGTTTTAAGTAAATAAAAATGCTAATCGAATATATTATTTTGAATGAAAAGCGAACTGATATTGATTATCGGCACTTGTAACACGATGCTTTTAAATTTAAATCATGTGCGAATTACTTTATTTAATTAAATGAAAAAGTAAAGTGACTTTTTGAAAATCACAAGACTTTCTTTGAAAACAATGGATTTTATTAATTATTTGTTGTAGATAAAATTGGTTAGGTGCAAGGTTAATCTTTGTCATATTATATATTTGCCATTATATTCTTCAATGTTGTGATGAAGATTTGCAAAATCATTATATCTACATATATTGCATGCAGTAGGTTTTTGTTTTTATAATCTAATCTAATTTATATGTGACTAGGCCAATATGTAAGTAGATAAATAATATATATAAATATTATGTATAGTATATGAAATAAAGATATAATTTATTTGGTGATTACCCGTGTATAAACGTTTATTATATGTTAATATTTGCAAATAATAAAGTTAGAATGTTTGATTAATATATTAATAATAGTTAAAGTACTTTCTATTACGTGCTACGTGTTTTATAGAAATACAATACTTTGGATTAAAATGAATGTTCTAATATAATAAAAGCCATTGAGGTTGTAAATAGTTATGATCTTTTCAATAATATTTGCTTTGAAATAATTTGCATTTACAATCAATGTGGCTTGGTCTTGTTTTAAGAACCACCGATTCGAATGACAGAAGTTTCATACTTAAAATTTAGGCAAAACTATAGGAAAAAGGATTATTTTGTTGAATTTTGTAAAATGTATATACTTAAATAGTGATGAAGTATATCGTGTACAGGGTTCGAGGAATGGAAAAGTTTCCATTGAAAAGTTTGCCATTTGGAAACTTTGCGGTAAAGGAAAAGATCAAGT
>JAABKK020005621.1:0-26435 GCA_011634745.2 Catotricha subobsoleta
AGTCATTCATTCAACCATCTCTCATCACAAATATTCCAATAAGTGAGATGATACTGAAAAAACTAGCATTAGAACTATAGTACAGAACGTCTCCTTCTGGAATATAAGTTGGTGGAGGTGGGTGGAGGGGTAGAACTGGAAGATGCAATATTAAAAAAAAAAAAAAACGCGAACCTGTGTGCTATCCATTCCTTACCTCAAAAAAAGAAATGGGGATGCATAACGGGCCCTACATGCTGATTCTTTGACTCACCCCTTGTCATCCATCCATCTATCCAATATATATGCATTGTATGAATACATAATTACATACATAATAATAATCTGAATGTAATTTTTTAATCAAATTTCACTTTTAATCATTTTCATAAAATGATATAGCTTTAACAAATTGCTATTACAAAAAGAGGAACTAGAGCAAAAACACGTTCACCTGTTGCAAGTCGTGGAAAGTGAAAAAACAGCAAAATGGCAATACACACAACAATGTGAAGAACTATCATCGGAAATAAAGAAATTACGTGCTGAGGTAAATCATATACATAAAATCTTCACAAACTTTCATTTATAAAACTTTCACTTTCGGAAGGAAAAAATGTATAAAAACATGAAAACTAACAAGACAATCAAAATGAAACAAATAAAAATAAGGGTTATTGGTTTTTCCTGTTATTTACGTTTGAACATAAAATACTACATGATCTCGTACTCATTTCCAATACACCCACTCCCATACACTTCACTTACATTTTCATTCACATTTCAATTCGCAATCCATTCTATCGATAAACGATGTTCTAATTTATATTTTTTTTTTTTCTTATTTCTATCCTTTCTTTGGATTTTCTTTGGTATATAAAAATAGATTTGTAGTTTGCGTCGTGAATACTCCCATCGGCCATCAATTTGTGTTAGTCCAGTTATTGGACGTTCAAGTTTTAGTAGCGGTGGTATGGGTGGCGGTCTTAGTTGTGGTGGTGGTACTGCAGATGCGTCCACAACATTAGATGCTCAAGATGACCAATCGTCAATTAGTGGATTATGTGCTCAAGTTCAAGATACAGCTGAATTACGAAAAATAAAAAAGGTATAAAATAATTTTTTTTCATTTTTATTGATTTAATTAATTGAACGAAAAATAATATTGATAAATAGGTACAAAGTTTCTTTCGTGGATGGTTGTGTCGTCGCCGATGGAAGCAAATTGTTGAAGAATACATTAAATCACCGCATGCTGAAAGTATGCGAAAACGGAATAGCTTAGTATTTAGTATGGTTGAAGCCGAAGAAGAATATATGGAACAATTAGAGGTGCTGGTATCGTGTTTTTTGCGTCCATTTAAGATGGCTGCTAGTTCAAAGCGCCCACCCTTATCACATGAAGATGTCAATTCAATATTTTTAAATTCGGAAACCGTACTATTTTTACATCAAATATTTTTAAAAGGTTTAACATCCCGTTTGGAATCGTGGCCAACATTAGTTTTAGGTAAATTTATTAATTTAAAAATTTTGTTTTTCTGTTTTTTTTTGAAAATTAAAGATTTTTTGATTTTAATATATTTAATTATTTTGTTTTTTTTGTTATGATAAAAATTTAGGTGATTTGTTTGATATGTTACTTCCAATGCTGAGCATTTATCAAGAATATGTGCGGAACCATCATTATAGCTTACAAGTACTAACAGAATGTAAAAGTAATCAAGCATTTGCAACGGTTTTAAAACGTCTGGAAGCCAAACCAATTTGTCAAGGTAGAAGCTTAGAAACATTTTTAACGTATCCAATGCATCAGGTGAATAATGTTTTTTTTTATATATTTAGTCGATTTACCGATTCAAATATTATTAATAAAAATTCTCTTCTTTTCTTCTTGTTTTTTTTTATTCTTGTGTTTCATGCCGAATAATATATGGGAACAGATTCCACGGTATATAATCACATTACATGAGTTATTAGCTCACACACCACATGACGTACGTTTTAACATAATTTTATTAATAAATATAAACTAACATATTTAATTTATGTGCTCAAAGCAAAGATTATTTTACCATTTTCTAGTCACTTAAAGTTCTAACCTAAATTTCATTTTAAATCAAAATATTCTCAATTATCACTGATTAGATTTCGCTGGAAATGTAATTAAATTTATCGCTTATTTCGTAAAAAAGTAACAAACCATTAACATTAATTATTTGAATCTTTGGTTTGAGTAACATTTGAATTATACAATTTTGCGCAAGCATTGTATGCAAAAAGTTAAGCAAATATCTCCGTAATTAGTTTGCGTGAGTACAAATAAATGTAAGTGAAGTAAAGGTATCATTGAAATGTAAAATTAAGATGATATAATCTAAACGAATTGACTTGTACGGAAATTTGCTTATTTTGTTTTCCAAAAAAAATGTCGATAGTTTCATTAAAATTTAAAACTTATATGCATGAGCAAATGAATTTACAGCACGTCGAAAGAAAAAGTCTACAGAATGCTCGGCAACAGCTTGAAGACCTTTCCAGACAAATGCACGATGAAGTATCTGAAACGGAAAATTTGCGAAAAAACTTGGCCGTTGAACGAATGATTGTTGAGGGTTGTGATATTTTGTTAGACGTTAATCAAGTTTTTGTCCGCCAAGGTAAGTTTCTATAAAATTTGTTCATTAATTTCTCTATTATATATATAAATAGTTTATATTTCTAAAATTGTGAAGAGAAAATATAGAATTATCGTTTGATATTCAATTGACTACAAAAGTAAGGTGGCGCACTGAAACCGCAGTAGATTTTTCCTATTTAAATGCATGTAAAAGAATGCCAAACTAATTTTTTTGGACTGACATTAGAACAATGGAAAAGTGAGACGCGAGCCGTGTTTGTCTTTTGTAGTTAGTTGGGCATATGAATGAATATGTTGCCTCTAGCGGATTTTTTTTACAAACTCAATAGACCAATAGAACGAAAGAGCACTACATTTTTTTTATTTATTAACATTTATTATAATTTTATGATTTAATAACGAAACTGGGTATTTTTTGTAGATTTATTTTCTTTTATTTTATTTAAAAAAAAAAAAAAATTAAGTATTGCTCGCTGACAACCTTTTCTTTTCTAAGTTCACTTCGTTTTTCTCAAAATTTAGTGAGCAGATTTTGGTCGTCGACGATGCGCATACGATGTCGACTCTTGAAAATAGGTTAGGTTGGTTTTGATTTCAATCTTTTGTGGTTTTTGATTCTTGAGATCCAAAAATGTAGTGTAACCTGTTCAGGTTAGCTAGCCCCATGACAATTCTGGCAATGCCAGAGAGTGGCCTGACCCAATTTACTCATAAATTGGCCTGCCCGAGTGAGGACTTAATAATTTTAAAACCATTTGCCAGAGTGGCCTGTCAATAGTCCGCCCCTAAACGTGCCTCAAAAAAATCACCTGTATTCGATTTTTCTTGGATTGAACGGATGAAAACCAAAATACATGCATATATAGACGATGATTAATATCCGTGTTATGTCGCGGCTCAAATCTTCTGTATGTCGATTTTGTAAAGATTACCCAATAGTGGTGGGTTATTTCCGTGCGTGCCTAAGGATGCATTTTATTCACATTGCTTCAAAATCCCTTCATACCTTTTTCTGCAGGATGACCAAATCCATTCCTTTAATATAATTCGCATTTTGAAAATGTACAACTCTCTCATTTTCTCTAATTTTTTCAATACTAATTCTAAATCGATACTGACGTAAAAAAAACTGAGACAAAATTTCTCTCTTTACAAAATTGTCATACGGGAGATTTGAGCCGCAATATGACCGATAAGCGGGTTTAGTATAGAAAAAATAAAATAGTGTACGTCATGGATGTTATAGTGGTGCCATGAATTCTCCCCCACCGCATGAACCCCCACTTTTGTAAACCTTTGTAATAACTTCTAAACGGAGGGTCCTACAGAAAAGTTATCCATTACCAACCCCAACTTATTTACGCATCCAATGGTACCCTATTTGCCCCCCTCCGACAACCCCACAATATTTTTTAGTGTGATTTTTTATAGAAGAGGAAAGTCACACTAGAAGTAGGTCAAAGAGGAGCCCTAGCGGGGGATTTGGGGTACCATTGGATGCGTCTTCAAAAGTAAGATGGGGTCAGTCATGGATAACTTTTCTGTAGGACTCTTCGTTTAGAAGTAATTGCAAAAGTGGGGGTTAATGCGGTGGGGGATAATTCCGGACACCGTTATAGTTTTCATTAAATGTTCAAATTTTTCAAAGATGCAATGAAATGTTTCACGCAAAGTTTCTTGGTCGTAATGATCGTCTTTAATCTTGATCCTTCCGTTACATGAAACGAACGATTGGTTGAAAGTTTTCGTTACGTCTCTGCAAACTTTTCAATAAAACATTTCAAACGCACATCCCTGAGTGTTTAATTAATTAGCTGCTTGTTTTATTGATTATTTTTAATTTGTTTTTCTTTTTCTATCAAATTTCTTAGTATTAAATATAATACCTAAAGATTTGCAAATGCAAGTAAAATCAGTCTATTGAAAAAATCCGCTAAAGCGGTGTCATCCACATGACGCCCAATATCAAATTCATATTCTGTTAAAAATATTTTTTATAAGAGAATATTGAATAACATTTTCAATTATTTCTTATGTGAACCCATTAACCTTTACGCATTAAAATAATTATATTAAACTCGTTTATACCTAGAAATACAATTTTTTAAATTTCAATATCAAAATAATCATTTGTTTATTTTGAAAAGCTTATTATTATAAAATAGAGTAGCTTTTATTTGGGGTGTAAACCAACTTAACGAAAATATATCAAATACAAAATTATTCACAATGAGAGAAATGTTTTTCAAAAGCTTTAAGTTTAATATTTATTACGTGAATCATACGCGTGAAAAGTTTTCAGAAGTATCGCCCTGAAAAAAGTTTTAAATACTTTCAGAGCTTTTAAGCACAGAAAGTTCCTATGCTTTGCTGAAATTTAGATGAAGCATATATAACTTAATGAAATAAAAAAAAAATTGATTTAATGTAGAATCGAAGTCGTTGTACATGTACATTAGGGTGGAACGAAAACCGAGTTTTGGCCTGACCAAACTTAACCATAAAATTAATTGGCCAATTGTTAAGAAAAAAAAATTGTAGACCTTTTTTTTTTAAAAAAAGTTAAAACTCAGGTGACACCAGGTTCCCAAAGCTTAAAAAATAATTTTTTTTGTACTGCAGTGCCCTCAACGGGATGTCTGATAACATCGGTAATACGATAAATGGATTTCTTGACCCCGATTTCCTATTAGTCGGCTTAAGCAGTTTTTTAAAGTTCTTAAAAAAGTCTTCAAGGAAGGAATATTTCGGAATTTTGTATTAAAAAAAGAAAACTGCTTAAGCCGACTAATAGGAAATCGGGGTCAAGAAATCCATTTATCGTATTGCCAATGTTATCAGACTTCCTGTTGAGGGCTCTGCAGTGCAATAGTATATTTCAGATGATATTTTTGTACTGTATAGTGTACTGTAAAGTTTACTCCGGCCAAAACTCGGTTTTAGACCCCTTTCTCGTTCCACCCTAATGTACATTGTACACATGCTAAAATCGGTTGTCTTTCAAATTGTATTATTATATTATTATTATTCAATTGGTATTGTTGCTTTTTCTTTGTGCGATGTCATTCATTCTCCAGAGAACATATATAGTTTTTTTTACTCCTATTTATTTCTTGAACATTACAAACAAAACTTTAAAAATATATTATTTCTAATTATCTTTGAATAAAAAAAAATAGGTAGTTTAATTCAAGTACCACCAGGAAAAGGACGTTTTCGCAGTCGATTGACATCATTCAAAAGTGAACGAGAAGCTGTTCGACAGTGCTTTCTATTTTCAAATAACATGATTATTGCCACCAGGTAAATGTCGTTGTAATTTGCAAAAATATTAAATGTATATTGCTTCTATGTCCCACTATCCACCACATAATAAATAATTTAAAAGCTAAAAATACGCGGTTTGCATGTATAAAAATATAATTTGATATTCCACAGTTAATATAGACAGAGCTACAAAAATAAAGATGCGCTTAAACATTTCTGTTATACTGCGTACACATATTAAAAATACTTTCATGGACTTCTCTTCTCTCAATTAAAAAAATAAACTTAAGCCATCGATATCTGTATCCATTTTTAATTTTGGTTATTTTTTTTATTTTTTCCGGCATAAAGTACATAATTTTTAATAAAATTAAGCCACCTCTGGCAAAGTATTGATTCATTTTCATTCTCAAGGTAAAGCTGAGAACTAGATAAATAGAGTTGAAGCCTTAATAAAACCAAAAATATTTTCTTTCCATAAAACTCTCTCTGTAAAAAATCATAATATTATCATTTCAGTTATATAACGGATTTCCATTATTTTATTTTTCTAACGTATCTGTCCAATTTTAGTAAAAAATAGCGTTGCAAGCAGAGGTGTGCACGCTTTGGATTTCTGGGGGAAGTAAATTTAAAAAAAAAAAAAATTACTTCCCAAACTAATATGAGAGCTAAAAAAAAAAAAGGTCTTAAGATTTCAAATATACCGCGCTGTATACAAATCGTTATTTAGAAAAGTGAAGAAAGATACTATTTTTCTAGAAATTCTTCATCGACGATTACAAAATCGATTCCAAAAAAAAATCTCCGCAAAACTCAGGAGGGGGGGTTATACCCACCCCCCACCCACCCCCCGTGCACACGTCTGGTTGCAGGCATAGATGCACACGCTTTTGTTTTCAAAGAAGGGTATACAATACATTTGAAAAAGTAAGATTTTTTCCCATCGACGATTTCAAAACCGTCTCAAAATAAAAGTTGAGAGCAAAAAAAAAAGGTCTTCAGTCTTCAAAACCACCTCAAAATAAAAAGGCGTACCTCTAGCCTACTTTTGCAAATTCTTCCAAAACACCGCGAACGAAAAAAACCGCGCTGTATGTTTTGGAAATCGAGGTAGGGTAATTTTGAAATCGAAGTAATTTTACAAACCTGTTTTACTATTTTGTTTAACATCTCTGAAACTTCAGCAACATACTATTTTCTTTTCAAAAATTTTAAAAAGATACTATTTTCTGGAAAATCGACATAGGGTAATATTCAAATCTCAGGTGGGTATGGGGGAATAACCCCCCAACGCCTCTACCCCCGTGTGCACGTATGGTTGCAAGCTTTAAATGGGACACTCTGTATAAAAATAAAAAGAAACTATTAATATTACCTAATAAATTAATTAGCTTTTAAAAACGTTAAAGTAGTGGATTGTGCATCATGAATTAGAGTTGTTGGCTTAGTTGTTATTGGTAGTAGCCTATGTACGTTTTAATCCTTGACAAAGGATTCCCTAACCAATTTAATCGATGAAGTTGGAATATTTTCTAATTTTGTTTTAGTAATTCGAATTTATTTTCATCATATAGAACATCAGGCGGACGTTTACATTTACTTGAAGATGTTGGTAAAATATCATTAGCCGATTGTACATTAATAGAAGATCCAGATTCGGAACGCGAAGATGAGGGTACTCGATTAAATAGAAATTGGAATCATAGAAAAATTAATCTTATGAGAAAATGATTTCAGCGTTTTTTTTTTTAATGAAAAAATACTTAAATAATTAAAATTTTAATGAATTTATAGATCATCAGAAACGACTTAACTCATAAATCAAATTTTAAAACGATTTATCATAAGTTTAACTTTTCTATTTATATATCGATTACTTTCCCTTCCCTTAGTTCAATAATTAAACATTTATTCCGTTTTTCTGAAATATAAATCCAGTTGATCCAGAAACATGTTCACAACGCACTCATCAAAGCAGTTGTTTAAGTGTTAATGAAACGGTTAGCTCAAGTAATCGTGATTTTAAAATATTAATTGATACAAAATCGGGTACACGTCATTGTGTTCATTTGGTGGCACCAACTGTTCAAGATAAAGAGGCTTGGATTAGTGATATATCCCAGTGCATGGATAATATACATTTGCATTCAATGTTATCACCGGGTGGTGGACTTGGTGGCTCGTCTGGGGGTGACGATTAAAAACCACTTTGCCAAAAAAAAAAACAAATTCTAAAAAAAGGTATTTATTTAGGTTCATTAGCTGCAAATCATCATGCATTAAGAACTGACCCACGATTATTTAAGGATGATGTAGATATACGCTTTTCACGCACATTAAATTCATGTAAGCTACCGCAAGTACGTTATGCAACGCCCGAAAGACTTCTTCAAAGACTTACAGGTTTTAAACACAATTTATCAATAATTTATTTTGTGACATTATTATAATTTATTTATTATTGATTTTGTATCACTTATTTATTTATTTATTTATTTTGCTTTGATTTTAAATGCGTTATCTTATTCCAAAATTATCTAAGATGTTCACTATTTTAATATTTTTATTCCTGCGCTATTCGTATCTATTTCTAGATCTAAGATTCTTGTCTATCGATTTCTTAAATACTTTTCTTCTGACCTATCGTGTATTTACGGATGGTGAAACAGTTTTGAATGCATTAAAAAGAGTATTTTATGATCCGCCTTCTGATCAACAATGTGAATGTGGTGAGCAACAACCATCTGAATTCCTAGATATACCAGGTGGTTCATATGACGGTCATTTATCACCACGTCGAGCATCTGGAGCTAGTTCTGTTTCTGGTATGAAATTTTGGATTAATTTTTTGAGCGACAACGATATTTGCAGTGTGTAAATAAAAAAATTTGATTAGTTGATATTTTATCAGGTTATTGTTCTGAGGGTGCTGATCGTGATCGTTCAATGAGTGGTGACTCAACTGGTTTAAAATTAAAAGGAACTGGACGACGAATTTTACATCAACAATCAACGGAAGAAGGTCTATCATGGATACCAGAATCAAGTGGTCCAATTCGTGGAAAAATGTCACCACAAAAATCCGAACCGAAAATACATCAACAAACTGCTGAACAATCTGCTGCATCTGATGCTGCTGCTGCTATTGCTGCCGCTAAATATAATGAAACACATGAAACAGCACCTATAGCACAACCGGAAAGCTATTTAGCAATACCATCAACATCACCAGTAATTGTAACTTCTAGCAGTATTGATACATTAACCGGTGAAACAAATCCATTGAATTTATTAAGTGGACCATCATCACCATCAAATTTAAGTTCTGTCACATTGGTGGGATCAACTGGTTCTGGTGCGGTTAGTTGTCTTGAAAAAGACAAAGACATTACACCAACACAGGAAAGTAATAAATTATTTAAATATGGTCGAGCACCTACAAGTCCATTGCCAGAACGGAAACGTTCAAAGAATGTAGTCAAAGAAAGTGATGGTCATAAAATTAATGAAATGACAGTAACTTCGCAGTCACAACAACAAACAATACCACCGACTGTTACAACGACACATTATGGGGATGTTTTTGTTACCACCGTTGAACAGATATTTTCAAAAGAAGAAATTCCAGTTATCTCAAAACCAACATTAGTTTCAACAACAACATTACTATCATCATCAACAACAGCAACGGTTTCAACGGTAATATCTGGAGGTGTAGGTGCTGTTGGCTTACAACCAAATATAAATCTTTTATCAATGAATCGACGACCTAGTGCTGGAGCTAATGTTATACCAGTTGCAGCATTGTGTCAACATCGTCATAGCTTACAATTGAATGGTGCAGATATGGGCGGAATGCATAAAGTAATTATATAAATTAATGAATTAAATATAAATTTCTACTCAGAATTTCGTTATTAAAACTAAATACTGATCATGTTTTAAAAAAAAAAAAAAAATGAAACCTTAGGATTCGTGAATTTTTTATATATATATTTTTGTCCCTTTTCTATGAATAAAAATCACTTTTTCCCCCGAAATTTTTGGGCGATTTGGGGGAAAAGTCGTCGGGCGATAAGTCAGGCCACCTTAAAAAAACAAACATCTCTTCATGTTTATCAACTTTGATAAGATTATACTTTATTTGCTGGCTCAATATTTAAATTTGGGTTACTTTTAACTATGTGGCGATTTTGTAATTGGCCATTTTTCCATCAATTTAGCTCAAAATAGATTTTTTTAAATAATATTTTTTTTCGCATCTTAAAATGTCTAATGTATGTATTCAAAAATTGTGTGCAGACTGGTTGTGAACGAAGTAGTCCTCGAGGTAGTCGAAGAGCACCAAAAACACCAGAAAAGGCTAGAAAATATTTGTTTGGAAGTGTGACGCCACAAAAAGAAGCACCAAGGTATATTTTGTTTCTTTACACAAAATTAGCTAAAGCATGCAGATTGTAGACGTGAATGTTTAAAAAAACCAAAAATTTCATAGAAGATTCTCGGAAAGTGATGATGACATGGCGTCATCGTTTTATACTACACCTCGGGGTTCATTAGGCGGTTCATCACTTGGAACAATATCACCAAGAGCATCTATTCAGCATGAGCCAGTTAATCATTGCAGCAGTAAAGTTGGTGTTGTAATAACATCATATCGTCAATCACATCGAAGGTAAGATGCTAATAAATTATAAGTTTTTCAATTAAATTTGCTATACCCTATTTGCAAATTGAGTGAGAGCGAGAATGAAAGTGAATGTTAAACTGAGAGTTATGCAAAAAATTCATTTACTTATAGAATTTAGAAAATAAGTTTATTTACCTTGTCAGTATTGGTATGTACTTATGTAGTTAGCGGTCAAACACACATGAATACCATTAATCATTATATTTACCAAATATATTCGGAAAAAATGCTATCCCATTCGCAATTCAACGAATTTCACAATAAATTTTCGCATGATATTGAATTTACATTGGTTTCGTATTTATTTGACACTAAATCCTTTCCATTCAAGATCAATTTCATACCATATTTGGAATTTCAAAAAGAAAAGTAAGAGACACTCGATAAAACGTTTAATTTTGAATTTGATTGAATTATAAGTATATTCATTATAGAAATATTTTAAATAAGCACTTTCTAAACAGATTATTTATTCATTTTTTATTTTGTCACGATATGCGTGAAATGACCTGTTAATTTTTAAATTTTCGGTTAATTAGCTAATTTCTTTCTTATGTATGAAAGAAAGTTTTATTTTTTTTCGAAAAAAATCTTTCGTCCATGAGTCGCATTCCTTACGAAATCGAACATGCATTTATTTCTGACCTCTCCGATTTTGCTTCTTTTTTTTTTCTTTCTAAGTATTTCATGGGATAATAGGATAATCATTATTAATTATTGTCATTAATTATTTGGCCATTATTTTTTTTTTTATTAAATCGTTACATTTTGGAGTTCATAAGCAATACGAATTTAATGGTATATGGTGGTCTATTAGCAATGTAATAGATTGAAGTGTTTTTTTAAAGAAAAAAAGCCTTTGACGTAAAAAGAATGTAAACAAAAATCTTATGCACCATGTTCTGTATAAAGAAAATCAAGATTTCGATCATGTTCTCCGTTCATTTAGGAAGCCAAAATTTTTTTTTTTTATAATACTTACATCAACCAACTTTTTTCGAAAGAAACATTTTTGGAGCGGGACTTGGTTAGATATTTATGATTTATTTAAAATGTCGATTTAATTCATAAACTCCCCCTTCGTCTATGAACAACCATTTCAACGGTACTTTATTTTTTTACCGTCGGTATCTATATCGATACTAACAAAAACAAAAGTGACGGCGGTATCGATATTATCGATATCGTCGATACATTTCTTCGTTACTTTACCCGATATTTCTAAAAATGAAAATAAAAAAAAATGGCAATATTTCTGCGCAGTAGCAAAGAATATTTACTGTAGAAGGGAAAAACAGGCTCTTTTTGGTATTAATCGCAATTTTTCCCAATTACATTTCTACCATGTATCTTAAACTTATCTATAAATTGTGTTCATATTTATCATTTTAAATCACATCTATTTTTTAAAAAAAATTCGGAATCCCAACCCTGATTTTATGTCTAGTTCCAGCCTGAGCGCGGTAAGCTTCAACTCGTATAACCCACGAATCTCGAGTAACCCGAGCTTTTGATAAACTTCAATTCGGCTAAACTTGACGAAACCTCGGGTTTCAAAGCATGGGTTTCATGAAAGCCTACTATTTAGATGGGTTTCATGAAACCCATGCTTTGAAACCCGAGGTTTCGTCAAGTTTAGCCGAGTTGAAGTTTATCAAAAGCTCGCGGGTTACCCGAGATTCGTGGGTTACACAAGTTGAAGCTTACCGGCCTCAGTGTATTTGATTCAAAATTCAGTTTTTCCAAATTGTCTACAAAAAGAATTTGGTTTTTTTGTGTTAAAATTAATGGTATGATCTATGTTGGTATAAATAGTTGCAAATATATACAAAACATTCTTTAAAAAAAAAACAAAAAAAAAAAACTCTATAGCAAAGACTACGTCATTAAATCTATGTTTTTCTTGTTAATTGTATTGTTCGTTTTATGTGAAATTTATTATATTTTAAATGTTGTGGTCGATAATTTTCGATATTGAGTAAGCAAAATATCTTTATATTCATAAAATTCTTATTAAGATAATAATCTTCTTCTTCTTCTTCTTCTTCTTCTTCTTCTTTTTTGTATGTGTGTGTTGAAGAGAATAAATTATTTGTGTATTTTTCTCTGGCCAAAATTAAAATATCTCAATAGTATTTTTGTTGTTGCGAGTACGTTTATTATTAATGATTTTTATTGTTTGCAAGATGAATAATAATATAATACATTAAGAAACATTATAATAATTTGTGTTAAAATGTCATTAAAATTGCTCAACATATAATTAAATAAACTTTCGATATCAGTTACGTGATCAAACTTACTTTACTTTCATCATTTTAAACAAGATAATACATATATTTTATAAATATTATGAAATTGAGTGTTGTGTGAAATAAATGTATTTAAGTTTTTTTTTATTTTATTGAATGGCTTACATTCAGTTTGTTATAACATTCAACGAATATATTTTATTAAATATGTATTATATATCTACAAAACGAGCGCCACTGGCAAGTTTCCATACTTAGATTTTGTATTAGTGATGTTTGCTCAGAGAATAAACATATTTTAAAATTATTTTTGATTTTTAGGCAGAAACTTGTTTTCTAGAACTGGTTCAGCCATGATATAACCATTTTTTGGTTAAAATTTGTATTGAACCAATTGAAAATTAATGCATAATGCATAAAATAATTGAATGTAAATAAAGCGATTTTAAGTAGTAACTCGCTAAATATGATATATATTTAGTTAAATTAATTTAAAAGTTCAGAGATGTAAAAGTACATTAATTTAGATAATGCAGTATTTTTAGTACCATTAGAAATTATTAAAAAAATGCTACCTGAGTGTAGACTATGGTACTGCATTGAGATTCCAGCGTAGCGCGCCATTTGATCAAAATTACCTCCGATTAATACGGTATATGGTTTCGTGTGCTATATATTTCTGTACAAAGATGGCTAGAAGCCGAGAAAATCACAAAAAGCGAATGGTAACTATATCGTTACACAAAAGTGCCATTCAGCGTAGAATCACCTAATACTTGATTTTTTAATAATGTTTTAATGTTTAATAAACGAGAAAAACGCGTTTACATTTTTTTTATTTTAAAAATATATAATACAAAGAAATTAAAGTATTAAAGTAAAGTCAATATATTAAAAAAAAAAAATCGAATCACAATTCCAGTTTTTTAAGATTACTTGGTCACTACAAAAATGTAACCATATGCGGGTATGTACCTACCAATTCTCTAGAAAAGAACGATACAAATTTCTATCAAACATAAATATCATAGCAAAATGTACAACTCTGAATTTAGCGTAAATTTTTTTAGCGTAAAACAAAAGCTTCGCTAAATGGAGAGTGCTTGCAGGGTGGGTGGAAGTTCATTTGAAATCTAAGACCATTAGCTATGTACCCCCATTCCTATGTTTAGGAGGGGAGGGTTCAAAGATATTGTAGATACATATCTTTGGGAGGGATACCTTAATCTAGCTTAAAGTTAGTCCAAATCTAGCGTAAATCGAAAGCTTCGCTAAACGGGAGTAACTTGCAGAGTGGAGGTGAGGTCATTTGAAAGTTTAACCCAAGTGCTGTCTATCCCGAAAAGATGATGCCATTTCTATGTTTTGGGGCTAAAATATTAATTTTGGTAGAATCTATTTTGGCTGGCATAAAAGTGCAATTTAGTCTTTGTCAAAGCTAGATTTTAATGCCAAATCTCTCCTAAACATAGTAAGGACACCCCATTTTGAGGATAGACAGCTAATAAAGCTAAGCTTTCAAATGACCCCACCCACAGCCTGCAAGCACTCTCCGTTTAACAGAGCTTTCGATTTAAATTGATTTACACTAACTTCAGGGTGATGCAAAATGTAATTATAAAAATTCAATAACACTAAACGCAATTCCGTAATTGTAATTGTTAACTTGCCAGTAGGTTTCTAATTTTTGTTAATCTTCTTTCAGGAAATCAAATATTTAACTGAAGTTAGTTTAAACAGTGGTGTTGTTATTGTTATACATATATTCTAATTAGTTTAAAATTATTGTTTGAAAGAAATGTTTTTTTTTTGTTTTTGCGTTTTTCTTTAATAATTCGTAAATACTTTCTTCTTTCTTCTATTTCTTCCTCTCCTTTATCATAATCATCATCATCATCTCTAACATCATAAAATATATCAAATGAATGATAACATCAACTTTGTACGTGTGTGCTAAACTTATTAAACTAAATATGCTTTATAATGTCGTCATTATACTTAAATAAAATGTCATAAAAATAATTATTAAAAAAAAAATCTATATATATATATAATACATATATGTATATATATATTATTGTATGAAGTTTTGGACCAGGTGATCCCTTGTGGTGAGTTTTTGTTTTATGTCAGATTTAGATATCCTTATTTGAGCTTTTTTCTTTCTTTATTTTTTTTCCTGATTGTTAGTTGTGTATTAGTGGTGAATTTATTAAGTAGTAATTTCAGCTTACACTTTTATAAAAATTTGCATGATTTAAAATTGGCACGTATTTAAATGTCCGGTAAATAATCCCAATGTTTGGTAAATTTTCCAAATGTTCATCAAAAACTCAATAATCCAAATTACTCCGAATTAGGATATTTTCACAAAGAGTAGAATGATAGGTTTATAAAAGAGGGATATAACGAAGAGATCCCCACTTATCTTCAGTGGGATTCTAGCGGGGGAAAAACGTTATTCAACAAAATGTATCTTTTTCTACCGAACATTGGCACAATTTACTGAACATTTGGATTGTTTTTTTTTTACCGAACATAAGGTTTTTCTTACTGGTAGAATAAATAGTTCCCTTTATTATTTATTGTTTAAATTTGAATTGAAAATATTTTGAATGTAGCATGGCTTACATTTTACCTTAGGCATATATATTATCAATATTATCCATATTTAAACGAATATACTTAAATTCCAAATAGTATTTCATTGTCAATCGTATCGTATTTTTATTTCATTCGAAAATCATTAACTTTCGTCATGTTCAACTATATCCATTATTAATGTTCCCAATAAAGGGTCGTCAATCGTCATGTAACGTTCAATAACTAAAACAAAATTACTACGTTAATAGGAATTATGAACAATTTAAGGTCGATCGGTGAACTCTTAGAAGGTAGTTCAAATCGCCTAAAATGAAAATTTTAAAAAAGGGCAAAATCACGCCTCTATTTTCTTTTTTCATTCATTTGGTCTGCTAGTATGCGTCTAAATTGAAAAGCAGATATCCGTTTTTAAATTATCCGGAAAACCGATATACGTAAAATTTTCTGTATAATCATTATTACAAGATATATACAGTGAAACCTCTCTAAGTGGGCATGCTGCGGTCGCACCTTAAGCTGCTCAGCAAGGCTGTGCCCGCTATTTTTGTCGCTAATTTCATTTTTGATCAATATCTTAAGAACAGTTCGAGATACAGCATTAGTTGAATATGATTTGGAAAGCTACTAGATGTGGTAACTCAACGCTAACGGTTTCAAAATTCTAACTCAAAGGCCTATAATTAAAAATCCCGTTAGCGGCAAAAAATAGTGAAACGTAGCGAAAACTTCAATTTTTTGCCGCTATCGGGATTTTTAATTATAAATTTTTGAGGTAGACTTTTGAAACCATTAGCATTGAGTTGCCGCATCTAGTAGCTTTCCAAATCATATTCAACTAATGATGTATCTCGAACTGTTCTTAAGATATTGATCAAAAATGAAATTAGCGACAAAAATAGCGGGCACAGCCTTGCTGCTCAGTTATGCGAGGTGCTCACTTATAGAATATGAACCAAAAGAATCGAGAAATTTCCGTCGCAGTAATAGTGCTCACATAAGAAAGGTTACTCACTTAGAGAGGGCCCAATTAAAGAGGTTTCACTGTAGTAACTTAATTATCACTGGGGAATTGTACTGAATTACTGAAAAAATAACCAAAACCCTTATAAAAACAAAAATGATTTAGGGAAAAAACTTTGTCAGGGGTAGGTAAACTTACTTAGGAGTAGGAAAAAGTTTCAGGGGTGATGCACATAGAGGCACACACTTTTGTTTTGGAGTGGCTGGGGGTGAATTTCTAAACATAGGGTAAAATTTTCGAAAAAAAATGCAACATAAATCGCGTTGACCTTCTTTTTTTCAGTCGCATGCACTTTTATTGGAAATATGAAGACCTTAGTCAATTGTAAACAAAAGAAAACCACGGAAAAACTCGCGCTGTATGTAAATCATATTTTGGAAAAGTGAAAAAAAAGAAGATACCAATTTCTCCAAAACACAGCGCAAATTTGCAAATCGTATTTTGGAAATCGAAGCAGGGTAATTATTTGGTTCAAAATCGAGGTAGAACGTAATTCTCTGAAACTTAAAAAAACATATACTATTATTTTGTGGAAAAATTGTATTCTTTCTTAGCGCATCTCTGTTTTTTCTGAGCATATATGTTGGTAATATCCATATCTCGCATTTTTTTCATTTTTCGGAAGCCTACCTCTCCCAGAAAAATGGTAAATTGAAGTTGCAGAAATACGGGATAACATTTTCGAACAAAAAATTATGAATGCTAGATGTTGCAAAAACATAGATACGTACAGAATAAAATACGCATTTTACATTCGTGTAAAGATTGTTTAAGACGATATTCAATTAAATTCTGTATTAATATCTGCCACCGTTCGCATTAATACTAATTATATAGAACAATTCTGAAAATTATAGTTGCATGCAGAAATCAGCAACGACACGCGACTACAAATTTATATGCAAAACAATGGCTAAAAAACGAATATAAATTGTTGTGTCAGCAATCATCATTGATATCGAAATGAATTTAAAGTAAATAATATAGCAGTTGTCGGCAGTTATTAAATTATAATTTAAATGCTAAATTTACTTAAGTTTTTCTGCTTTGCTGCTTTTTCACATAATTGACTGACAGATAAGATAAGATAAGATAAGATAAAAAGATAAGATAAAAAAAATAAGAATACAAGAAAAATATGTTTATTATTTTACAAAGACTATTCTATTAAGTATATAAATATTACAATAACTTTCGTATTGGTTAAAAATATCAATTGAATTTGTAAATAAATTGAAAAAAAGAAAATGTTATTTAATTAAATTTTGTAAATATTCATTTGTAAGTAATTAAATTTGAAATAATATATCAGCAGTTACTGCACCGAATTTCAATTATCTCACAATTTAAAAAAAAATAATAATAATATATATATATATATTGACCGGGTTTTCAACTTTCTCGAATTTTGGGATATAATGAAGATACCCAAAATTAGGTGCCGTTACCCGATCAACCACTCGATATTGACCTTTAACGAACGGTACGGACCTTAACGAAATCTTTAAAGATCTTTATAGATCTATAAAGATCTTAAAAACTTTCGTTAAGGTCCGTACCGTTCGTTAAAGGTGGATATCGAGTGGTTGATCTAGTATAGGTTAAGGGGAAAGCGTACCTGAAGGGGCCTAAATTTGATTTTAAGAAAACTACAAACCGTTACCAAAAAAAAAACAAAATCTGTTGATGCGGAATGTCTTAAAAGGTTGTGATTCTTTAAGAAATCGAATAAATTTTTCTTAAAAAAAATCAGTTTGATTTTTTGGTGGCTCATTTATAATATTTAGTGCATGCTTTTCCCTTAACCTATCGGCACCAAATTTTGGGTATCTTCATTATACGCCAAATACAATAATATTTTGGGTCTCACTTTTGTTGGAATTTATACAAGAAATCTAATTCCAAAATCTGAGATTTAGAAAAGGAAAGTTAGAGGTCGACAAAGCGCTCCAAAGTTTTGATGAGATAAGTTTTAAAACAACAACTGTTTTTTCAATGCAACTTTTTTTTAGTGGGTTATCGGAGGATGGTGGGTTTTAATCGACATTCTCTTGACACAAAGAACAATTTTTCTGAAGACACAACCTTGTTGAAACAACCGTTCAAGTAAAATATTTAGATTTCTATGGGGACCCACCCATCCACCCCCTCCGACAGCCCCCTAAATTATATTGAAAAAACAGTGTTTTGTCACAAAACTCATATCATGAAAACTTTGGAGCGCTCTGTCAAATGAATCTTTAACATCTCAAATTTTGGCAATAGATTTCTACATAGTATAAATTCCAACAAAAAAAATGGATGAGAATCGAAATTCGAGATTTTTTTTATGAAGGCCTTTAATATATACTTATATAAGTTTTAGTTGTAGAAATTAACACAACCGATTAGTGTTTATGTACTCAATTTTTTTTTTTTTTTTTATTATCACAAAATTTCACAATTTAGTATTTTTTTTAATATCGAGAATACATGACAGGGGAAAAAATAGTGTTGTTTTCATTGTATTTTTAATGTTCAAAATATGTTATTTTTTAATTCAAAAATAATAGACACGTATGTTTTGTTTTAGATTTTGTTTTGGTTTTTATACTACAAATAGATTTCAAAGATTGATGAGATGGGATATTATTCGAATGGGACCCAATTGAAACTCAAAAAACAGAAAATCACTCAAAAACACTGAAAGAAGGTGATTGTATGATAATAGATCGATGATATAACGGAATTTGTACAGCTTAATGTCCTAGGGAAGCAGAGTGTACATTTGAGAGCGGTATGCTTCAACTCGTGTAACCCATGAATCTCGGGTAACCCGAGCTTTTGATAAACTTCAATTCGGTTAAACTTGACGAAACCTTGAGTTTCAAAGCATGGGTTTCATGAAACCCATCTAAATAGTAGGGTTTCATGAAACCCATGCCTTGAAACCCGAGGTTTCGCCAAGTTTAACTGAGTTAAAGCTTATCAAAAGCTCGGGTTACCCGAGACTCGTGGGTTACACGAGTTGAAGCTTACCGGCCTCAGTATGATTTCTATTTTCACTGGATAATCGCAGTGATATCGTCAAGGTATATCCCAGTAATATCACCCAAATAAATACAATTGGTGATATCACAGTGATTTTCGAGTGACAGGTGAAATCACTGGATAAACACCCTGTTTCCCTAGGACATTAAGCTCAAAATCTACCGTGATATCATCGTGAAAACACTAAACAGAATGTTTATTGGGAAATTAATGAAACTATCCAATAATAACGCAATTTTTTTATTGCATATATTGAGAATAAATAACTTTAAATAAAATCACGAAATTTATGGAATATTACTTAAAATATCATAAAAAGCTCGTGCGTTGTTTTTGGGTAATTTCAAATTGATCCCATTCGCATATTATCCCAAATCCCTCAAAATTTAAAAATAATATTTCAAGTATCAAAAGCAGAAAAAAAATTAAAAACAAAAAAAAATACATATGAGAGGGCTAATACCAAAAATGGCAATCTCCATAAAATTTTGGAGTCGCTTTACAATTTACCCGCTCGCGAATGGGTTTAAGGGAAGAAAGCTAGAGCATAACTTTGATAGGTAACCTACAAGAAAAACCTATATAAAGAAAAATGTTTCGCCTTTAAAAGTTATTGGGAGTCGGTAATGTGACTTTTTGTCATACCTTATCCACTCTTTGATTTTTTTTTTATGCCTTTTCAAACCTAAAGTTCCATTTCATTTAAAAAATAAATTATTTTAAAATTGTAATGGCACGTATGTAATTAGTAATGGATCTCTTTGCGTCAATAAGTAAAAGAGAGGACAACAGTTAGGACAAAAAGTCACATTATCGACCCCCATTAACTTTTAATGGCTTTACATAACAACTTTCTAGAAGTTACTAATATAAAGTTATGGACAAACGCTCGATTCCTCTTTATACCCATTCGCAAGAGGGAAAGATGAGGGATTTCCAAAAATCAAAAACGGTTCTTGTATTATCAAGAAAAAGATAACCACTATTCTCGATTCTTTTTCTAAATTAGAAAGGGTTTTCACTCCACCCTCTAGTGTACAATACTTTTTTTTCCGGGTTCCACTATAATTTACACTATTATACACCCATTTAAGGCGGTAAGCATCAACAAGTGTAACTAACGATTTTCGTTTAACCCGAGCTTTTGATATATTTCAACTCAGTTAAACTTGAATGCACTCGTTAATGCTTATTGCCGTTAGTAATTGATCATTGTGTAAGATGTAGTATTTCTGGTAGAATAATTAACCAGGGATTTTTTTGTTTAATAAATAATATTTAAAAATTAGAGTTTTTTTTTTTTATTAAATAGATAAAAAAAAATTTGCAAGGTTTGAAAAAGCTTGACTTAACCAAAATGATTTTCTCATTGATCATTAATCATCTGAAATGTTAATTAGGAGCAGTACATCAACGGCGGCTGCTGCATTTGCAATTGCAACATCAGCTAGCAGTAATCCACGTGATGAACCACCAGACACAAAATCACGTAATCGCAAGGAATCAGTTGTCAGTTCACCGGCCACAATGCGTGTATTAAATGTTTTACGGTAACACCTTAATAAAGGCACTATATCTTTTTTTTAAATACATAAAGTGATTATTTGTTTCTGTTAAATAGGCATTGGGTTTCAAAACATTTTCAAGATTTTGAACAAGATTCTGCATTGCGTTCGCAAACTATTGCATTTTTGGATGACATCACATGCAGTCCAAACCTTTTACCATCCGAACATCGAGCTGCTTCTCAATTATTACGTTTGCTTTGCCGTGAGGATATTGAAAATTCTCAAGTGCATTTAGATTTATTATTAACACCTCCATTGGTAAGTAATATGTGTGCATTGTGCAATAATAAAAATGTAGTCGGGTTTTCGACTTTCTCCATTTGGTGTATAATATGAAGTTATATACCTAGATATAGAGATGACATTCAACGCGTCGAACTTCAAATGTGCATATAATGTAGAATGGTAAAAAAAAAAACAAAAATGCAACACTATTTACTAACTTTACTACGAAAGAGAATTGTATGTAGAAACGTTTGGGGGGAAATTTGAATTTTTTTTTAAAGTTTAAATTAATAAAAAAGACATGAAATAAGTAATTAAATGAAGGAAAAAGCCAAAAACAAATGTTTTCAAATCTATTTGACACGACATTCAACGGGAGCATAGGTGAAAAGGAACACGTGGGTTAAAAGGACGAATGTTGATTTTAAGGAAAATTTATGTTAAAGCAAAAATCGAACAAAATCAAGTTTTCAACGGATTGGCACACGAAATCAATACTTACTGGTACCAACAAATATTTGAAAAATGACTAAATACAACATTGTAAAAGTTATACAATAGGGTGTTTCGATTTTTTTTTTGCATACCTTCTACTATTGTTTTTTGAGTTGCCTTTTTTTTAAATGTAAAGAAAATGTCGAGGTTAAAAAACAAGGCATGAAGTTCTACCTTGTGGGTCGCTAGCTACCAGAGGTCTGCATGGACATGGACTGTCCGTGTCCGTCCATGATTTTTAGCGTCCATGGACTGTCCATGTCCGTAAACGATTGTCCATGGACAATAAAATTTGTCCATGTCCGCAATCGATTGTTCATGGACACGCGGACATGGACAGTCTAATGTCCATGGACACTCTGTTTTCCGTGGACATTTTGTTGTCCGTTGACCTTATGTTGTCCATGGACATTTCACAAAAATAATTTAAATAAAAAGCTGAAATATTTCTTTTACTTCATCTTAATCATTTTTAATTCTAAAAGTAATTATATTATATGTATAAAATGATTAAAATGGCGTTAAATAAATATTTTAGCTTTTTATTTAAATTATTTTTGTGAAATGTCCGTGGACAGCGGAATAGACTGTCCATGGACAGAAGACTGTCCGTGTCCGCGTGTCCATGGACAATCGATTGCGGACACGGGCAAATTTGACTGTCCATGGACAATCGTTTGCGGACATGGACGGACACGGACAATCGATTATACGGTCATAGACGGATATGTCCATGCAGACCTCTGCTAGCTACAGCACATCAAAGATCGCATTTATTATCAAATTCATTTTAGCACGTTAATCAGAAGATGAAATGCAACTCAGAAAACAATGTTAGAAAAAAAATCGATCCACCCTAGTATACAATCCAAAATAGAAGAAAGTTGAAAAGCCGGATATTGTGCACTCCATTCGTATTGGGCGTTAACCTTAACCTTTTGCTCTCTTCAATTCAAATTACGATTTTTAGATACCCAGCAAAGAAAGCATTGAAACACTTTCAGCACTGGAAATTGCTGAGCAAATGACTTATTTGGATCATCAAATTTTTTTAAGTATTCGAAGCGAGTAAGTTTTTAAAACAGTTTTTATCGAATAAATTTTATTAGTTCTAGTATTTTTTTTTAATGCCTTTTAATTTCCTATGATTTGAAACAGGGAATTTCTTGGTCAAGCCTGGATGAAATCAAATAAAAAATCACAAGCCGAACATATTGCACAAATGACAAAACGTTTTAATGATGGATCACGACTTGTTTCATCCGAAATAATTTCCAGGTACTCATAAGTATAAGCTATCTATGATACCATTTTAATCAAATCAAATCAGTTTAAGCCACACTGATTCGACGAAGATTTGAAAGTATTCATTGAGACTTATTTCAGTGCTTTACTTTTCGAATTTCTTTAAAATATACGAAGAATTTAATCGAACAATTTCAATTTCATGGTTTTGCGCCTCACACAAGTTATTAATAGGAAAAAGTCAATGAATAAGTTCTCGTATTTTATTTTATTTTTTTTTTTTTTGTAAAATGACTTTCTTTTATTACTCAGAAGTAACATGGCATCCCGTGTTGCTGCTATAGAGAAATGGACAGCTGTTGCAGATATTTGTCGATGCTTACACAATTTCAATGGTGTATTGCAGGTTTGTGCAGCATTTACAAATGCGGCTGTATTTCGTTTGAAGAAAACATGGGATAAAGTACCAAAAACGGTAGGTGGTCGATTTCTATTAATTTTATAATATTCGATTGTTACATGCGTTTTCCCAGCTCTATAGTCGGATATCGATAAATATACTAAAATGATTGTTAAAGACTGCGAACGTTAAAATTAAAAAGGACACTCATATAATTTTTATGTTTTTTTTATCTATCACTAGAATCTTTGTGTTATTGTTGTGTTTTCCTTTTATTTTTAACAATAAATCGATACAGTGTAGGAATTTTACCCGAAAAATTGGATCAAAACGAAATTCTTCCTGCTGAAATGAGTGGATCTTTCAACTGTTCGAAAGATTATTAAATTATTTAACTACTCAGTATAAACTTATCTTATTTTGGAAAGAATTTATTAGAGAAATCTATTTGCCATTTGAAAGGAATACATGCAAAATTTTCATCTTTATAATAACATGATTTCTGAACGAAGCATTTTTAATTTACAGAGACCAAATTTAACTGTGATCTTATGGACCCCATAGATAACTTTTACTTTTTTATTTCCAAATATACAATTAAGCTCATATTTTGCATAAGTAACTTCGAGGACTAGTACTCTATAACTGTTAAGCAACAAGCCTTTTAAATATTTCGATATATTTTGGTTTTTCGACCACCCTAATCAATATGGTACAACCCGGTCCATTTAATATATCTTGAATAAACCGACGTTGTTGTTGTTGTACTATGTAGAAATTTAATGCTCGAAGCCACTAATATTTTGCCGATTTCTTGTGTTTTCTTATGAATTTTTAAGTTGTTCAAAACAAAAAAAAAATTGTGAAAAAAAAATCTGATTTTCATGTGGAAAATTACCGAAGAAATTTTGTTTTTTGTTTTTTTAAAGAAAAAAGTTACTAAAAACACTTGCGAGTTTCTAATTCCTGGAGAAAACATAAGAAATGGGCAAAATATCAACATTTTTCCCTATGGTGGATGAGTCATAAATGGAAAACATTGGAGGCAACTGGAAGTACTAAACATGATATCCAATCGGCCTAAAATTTTGAACCTATTCTAATGGCATCGGTCCGTTGCCAAAAACCATATAGCGTTTAAAAAATAATGATGTGACTTTTTTTTTCGTAAGGTCGAATTGGCGGCACCCTAATGTATTATTGTATATAACTTATATTATTAATAATCATTATTATTATGTATTTTTATGTATATATAAGAATTTAGTTGATTTAAAATGTATACTTCTTGATATTAAATTAATTATCTGTTGTAACTACTGAATTAAATTTCCATATAAGATTTCAGTCAACATATCCATTTTTGCGACTATTCAATTTCAGATAAAACATACAATGACCAAATTACAAGCAGTTGTCTGTTCTGATGGCCGATTTCGAGCAATGCGTGAAGCATTACATCGTTGTGATCCACCATGCATTCCATACTTAGGTATGTATTTGACTGATCTGTCATTTATTGAGGAGGGTACACCAGACTTTACGCCTGATCGACTATTAAACTTTTCCAAAATGAGAATGGTGAGTTTCTGACACCGCTGCTACAATGCAAACATTTGTTTTGATGTCGCAAAATTTGAAAGAGAAAAAGAAAAATTTCACGCATTTTTGTATAGCACCATTTCATTCAAAACGAATGCTTGCATTGTAGCAGCGGTGTGAATATGTTTTTGATTTTCATAAAATATAACCTTGAAGATTTATTTGTTTATTTTTTTTCATTAATTTAATTTTCATTCCCTACGCCCAATTTTCCGAATAGTTTGCTCATGTTATACGAGAAATACGACACTTTCAACAAACACCATATAAAATTGATCATATACCAAAAGTCACATCGTATTTACTAGATGAATCGTTATTATTGGATGATGATGAACTATATCGCCGTTCGCTACAAATTGAACCAAGAAGCTCTAGATTAAGTGCGCCAAATACACAATTGGTTTAAACATTAAATTGTTCTCTTTATCTCGTTAACTAATATTTATTAACTCAATCTATATATATATATGTATACTTACAAAACAATTAAAATACTCTTGCTAAGATTTCATCCTTTTCATTTAAGCATTTTCTGTTATTCGCTTTGGCTTTCGAATTTGCTTTTAGGTCTATTATGGAAATTCATAGGCATATATTATTTTATACTCTAATCATAATTTTGTATCTTTTACATCGTAATAAAAGAAAATTGGTAATTTACAGTGTAGATTGGCCGGGTTTTAGTTTTTTTTTTGTCTTTCATTTTCCGAGATTTGACCCCATAGAATATATGGCAATATGGGAAAAATATCCGAATATATTTATCCTATAAACCCGGGCTTGATATACGATATCATTTTAAAATGCGATAAATTGGTTTTTCTTTTTTCGATTGTAATTACGGTATTTTATAGTCGTATTTTACCATTTATTTAAAATACAAATACGTGTAATTTAACCACCAAACAGAAACATTACCCGGGTAGATTACTTAGCTCATACTTTACTCATCGATAAATGTCTACTTTGTGCATATCCATTACGTTGGTAATGCATGGTATAACAAACATAAGGTATAATCTAGCGCAGCTCATGTTTTACTTTGTTTATATTTGAAATGTCAGTCAGAGACCTTTTTAAAAACTTTATGTGCAAATATCTTAGCATTTTGTTTGAAAAATAAAAACTGCTTAAGCCGACTTACAGGAAACCGACATCAAGGAATCCATTTTTAATACTCTCGAAGTTCTCAGGTATCCCGCTGTGGTCGTCGCGGTACAACATTTTCCAAAAAAGTATTTTTTTTGTACCGCAGCGACATTAGCGGGATGCCTGAGAACTCCGAGAGTATTAAAAATAAATTCCTTGTTGTCGGTTTCTTATAAGTCGGTTTCATGGTATAACAACTATTAGGTATGACATTGCGCAGCTCATGTTTTACTTTAGCTGTCAAGTAGAGACCTTTTTGCA
>JAABKK020005632.1:0-26429 GCA_011634745.2 Catotricha subobsoleta
TATCAAAATGGGGTTTTTATCGAATCTCTGTTTGTAAAATAATCATTTTTTGAAGAAAAAAAACGATTAGCCGCCAGTCGCCAATGAAAAATCAGCGGCTAATCGGCAGCTAATTAGCCAGGCTAAGCCACTGGCCGCCATAAAAAAAATCTCAAAAATCATATTAGCCAGCCGCCGAAGATTTTAGATCGGCTCCCATCTATGATTCCTAATATATTATAAATGATGAAAAATAAATATAGAAAAAATAAAATAACCTTATACTATAATAATGTTTAGCTTAATTGAAGGAAATTCAATATAAAAAATCAGAAAACTTTTCCAACCGATCGTAGCAGCGAATTAATTTATAAAAAGCAAAAGAAAAAAAAATTGAAAAAGAAAAAAGAGAACTAAATCTCAGTAAGAGTTCGATGGTCTCGCGTCTCGCGAATCAAGTTAAAATAAAGTTTTTGTTCTTCACACAAAAACTTCGTTCTGCCTTTCCATTTAATTCTTTTCATTTTTTTTTTTTTTTATTTTTTTTTTTATTGCCGCATATAAGTAAGTATTTTTATTTTTCTCTTATTAAATTGTTTGTTAGAAAAGAATAATTTTTATTTTCACCGCACAAAATGTCTTGATGTTGTTGTTTGTTAACTCAATCGTCTTTGTTGATTGTTTTTCTATCCGCATACTGTGTACAGTACAATTTTATTCAAGTCAGCACAGCACATTGAAAAACTTTTCTCCGATTGCCCCATATAAATTTTAAATTCATGTGTTTTTAAAATTTTTACCACATTGTTTCCCTTTACAGGACCAAGAGAATAAAAAAAATAAAGCAAAATAAGAAACAAAAACAAAAAAAAAACAATATCGAAGAAAAATCTTTACCAAATTATATATACGTAAAATGAAACGAACATTGTCATGTTAGGTATGTGTTATGGGACTTTTGCCCATAAGCGTAACCAATATCCTGTAATTTCCAACCTTGTTACACAAAATATAATATGTGGTTACACCACCGTTAAAGCAACCAACAGCCCAATATTGTAACATTCCGAATAAGTAAAAAATAAAAAATAAAAAAAATCTTTATTTAAGTGGAATACTTTTTTATGTTTGTGTTATTTTGCTGTGGTGTTTACATAAAATGCTATAAAAAAGGGAAAACCTATTACATTTTAAACATATAATGGAAACGCTGTATAACATTAAAATACATTGAAATCTGTTTGCTTTAAAAGAATGAGGTATTTTCCTTTTCGTTAATTTTATAGAAGGTAACTTGAAGAAAATTGAGTTGTTAAAACTTGTTAATTAAGATTGAAATCATAATTTTGTTGAAAAAAAAAAAAGAATATAAAATAAATAAAGTAAAATATACAAAATTCAATGGTTTCGATAATTTCAAACAAAATTTTAATTGGCAATAAATGGAAACTTTTTTTATTTTACCTACTCCTGGTATTAAATATAATTGTAAATATAAATAAAAATGAATTTCAAATTCAAAACATTATTTTATTTAACCGGAAATCTCAAATGACCTTTGAAATTATTTTTCATTGTAGCGCAATAATTCTTTTTCTACCATCATGAACGTGGCAATAGAAAGGTAATGAGGGCACTTTTAAAACTATACATTCTATGTAATTTTTTTTTTAAAAAGTGTCAGCACAAAATAACATAAAACGTGCACGTTTACATAGTTACACTAGAGGTTAAACAGAGTTCGCTGTTCGCTTTTTCGTTTTTTTTCTATATATATTTATATATATATTATTTTTTTAACATTATTTTCATTATGATGAGAATATTAGGTAGTATTCGTGTATTATTACGTACAGTCGTACACCACTGATAATCCTTATCCTCGTTCGTATGTACCATAAATATAATGACCGTTTTATAAAACGTGCAATTTACACCAATAGTAAAATAGCTACTATCATAATAATAATATTACAAAACGTGTACAAAATTTTATAGAGTAACTAGTGTTTAACTATTAAATATAAAATGAACAATGTTTTATGTATTTTATGGTATACATGGTAGTGGATGATGGGAAATACACCTGAAATAATAATAATAATAATATAAAAACAAAAAACAGTAATCTATGTCCTAGCCTAAATACCTATGGACTTATTCCGAATAGTTTTTATACAAATTTTTTTTTTTAATCCCTGGCGGCTAGTTCTGATGGTTTATATTTAAATATAGGTATTGAAAAACCAGTGAATTGCCTAATTGAACATTACTTATAAAAGTAAATTTAATAAATATCTAATAAAAGTAATTTTTTTCCATCAATACATGATCTACTATCCGGTTGCATAATTATAACGAATCAACTAATAAATATGATAATTTTTTTTTTTGTAATGATTTGACAGCTTCGTAGAAGTATATTCTTGTTAATTGGATGAAACCTTGCTTAAAATATATTATCTCACATTTTTTCTGGTTTAGTGGTGTTCAACATTTCACAGATACATCATCATCATCATCACAGTTTTAATGAGAACTAAATTTTTATAAATGGCTGAACAATTTGCAACTCTCAATAAAATCAATTGATTGTGATGAATTCATTATTTAAAATATCCATTAAAATTTACGCCTAACGATTTTTCGACGAAATTGCACAATTTAATTTCTGTTAAAACAATTATTATGTAATTGTGTGTTTTATAAAGAAAACTAATCATTTTATTTCAATAGAAATCGCTCATCAATAAATGGTAAAGCATTATAATATACAATTATATAATTTGTGATTATCACAAAGTATGAACATTATTTTTTCATTCTCTTTTTTTTTTTAGGAAATAGTTGCTGTAAAATATATAATTAAACAAGAAAGACTATCATAATTGGATAAATATCCAATTTATTATATGTACTACATGTAAATTGTAAAAGTTTTTGATTATTATAGCCGTGACCTTTGATCATGTTTCACATGTAGTGCATAAAGAGAAATAATATAATGTAATTTGAATATAATAAAGTAACTAATGTTTAATTATTAATTAGTTGGAAGAAAAAAGAAATGCATTATAAAAACAGAACAAAATCCATTTCTTAACATTTTAAAAGCTCTTTAAAAACGAAAAAAAAACTATACTGCAAATTAACATCAATTTTTCACATACAGAAAAAAATAAAACTATTATCATTCCATTGGTATTAGTGGGGCTGTTAAGAGGAATTTCAATGTATTAAAATAATTTGATGAATAAACAACAATATATATATAGCTTCATGTAAATTGAAACATGAAACCTTAATTTTAATCAGATATTTTTAAAATTTGAATGATCATAAAAGATTTATTTAAGTTCCCTTTTATTGACGCTGACGGCATTCTGTAATATAACCAAGCTATTCCTATTATATCATCACTCATTTTAATTTTATTTTAAAGGCTTATCCAATAAACAAGCTAACACATTACTTTAGATGTTGCGCCTTAATTCTAGTACTACTAATGCTTCATATCCTATCATAACGCAAGAAGAAAAATAAAAATAAAAAAAAAAATTTTTTGAGGATTTTCATTTGGCTGTTTAAAATCCCTCTATAATTACATTGAAATTTATTTTATGTACATTCAGCTTCATTTTAATTCAAGTCCCTTTTAACACATTTACATCCATTCTATAAAAAGCATTAAAATGTATTCTATAACATCAAAACAATTTTTTGTTGCTATACTTAAAAAACAGAAGAAAAAAAAAAGTAAACGATTCCATGGATATTCAAAAATATTCATTAAAGCTTCCAACGACGAAAAGAGTCTTTTAATGCTTTTTATAGCATACGCCGTGTTACGGATACATCTTCTAGAGCTTTGTATACTACCAATAGTACGTCTATAACATTCAATGAATATCAAAAAGACACCAACACCAACAACAACAAAAACAATTTCTTTAAGATTTTTTTTTCATTTATAGATAAATTTGTTCGTTTATGCTGTTGCTATACATTGAATATACTTTTCCCATTCAAATAATATTAGGTAGTGCCGACGACCTACCTGTACGCTTGTAATACGCTTCTGAATGAACATTGAAGAATAAGAAGAAAAAAAAAAGCAGGAGCGAAAAAAAAGAAGTAAAAGCCAAAAACAAACTTTTGAAAGTTTCTGCTATCGCACATTATCCAAAATATAAATTTGTAAATAGAATGAAAATGGAAGGTTGTTTTACAAAAGAGGAAAGGATCGTTAATGTTTAGTGTCGGATCCGAAATTAGTAAAGTTGGTCTCATATGGTGTAGTATGGTGCGGTGTCATTCCCTTAAAAGCATTTTATGTAAAGAACGATAACATATAATACAACATTGCCATACAATACCACGTTTTTGGTGAATATTTATTTTAATTTTATCGGCTCTCTATCAAGTTACTTTAGTAGATTAGCACCAGGGTTGTTTTAGTATCTAATAAAATAAAAACTTATATCTTTTTAGCTAATAATAATAATAAGAATCAAATTTATTATTATTACCTACCTACTTTTAGAAATATTAAAATAAAATAAAATAAAATAAAAAGGAAGAAAAAAAATGTTTTAAATTTTCTTTTTATTGTGCTCTCAAAATATTGAAACGAATATATTTTTCATAAATAAGACACATTGAATATAAAAGTATTATGCCAACTATGTAACCATTTTAAGTACAACCAATTTCAATAATATTTTTATTTATTTATATATTTTTTGTTTTTTTATTACGAAACATAAATTCCATGAGAATGTAGGTAAATTGTTAAACCACCAGCACCTATCAACCTTCTACATATATATTATTATGTACAAATGTCATTCCTTTGTTTTCTTTTTATTTATATATAATATATATATATAGAGGCAGAGTGGCAGAGGCGGTGTAACGCTGTTGCATAACATATTCATTTGATTTGAATATTAAACAACATTTTTAAACAGCAAAAATTGTTTATTTAAATTCATTGGTTATGTTTTTCATTCATATTGTTTTCAAAAAGGAATTTAATCTGACAAAAGTTATGTACATTGTACTGTACATGTATCCAATGGTAAAACATTTTTGTTGTTTTGTCGGAAATAAAAACATTTGCTATTATAGGATTATATATAGAGCCATACGGTATCTGAATAATACTTTGTTGATGCCGTTGATACAAACACAAATATCAAATATCCAGCTATGTACAAAGCATTATACTCTTTAGCTACTTTTCTCTCTTTCAGTAGTCGTTTATATTTGCATTTATGCGATACATAAATATCAAAGTCATTTATTAGTTTTTATATTTTTTAATAAAAAAGAATAATATTTTGTTCTGTAAAATTCATATAAAGTAAAGAAATGAATGGTTTATTTTAATATGAAAATTTTCAAGATTTTTTTTTTTTTTTTCATATTATTTATTTTTTCTATTATTTTGCTTTTTTTTTGTACGACTTCTTCAGTATAACTTTGAATAAAATTGAAAAAAAAAATCGTTCTTTGTGAACAACATTTCAGTTTTTCAATTTATTTTTTAAGTGAATATTTGAATAAGTAAAAATTGTAAAAGTAATTAAACCGAGAATTAAACCATAAATAAGCATACTTAATTTAAATAAAATCTCTCCTTTACTATACCTACTCAACATAACTTTCATATTATATTCTAATTTTAACCTTAACATGAAATTTTATTTCAAAAGGATTCCATTATAAAGTCATAAAATATGAAAAGTTTTATTTGTATTTGTAATATGTGGCAGCAATATTGCCATCAAAAATCCATATAAACATTTTCAAACTATTTATTGATAGTTTACTTTTTATTAGATATTATTTTTCATGAGAATAAACTTTTCAATGCAAATACAAAATGCATTTCTACTACACCCATCCCATATGAACATACCATATACAAATGCACGCATGCATGCATCCATATACAAACGATACAGTCAGTACTCATTCCGAAAGTTTACTCTTAATACATATGGTATACGTGTTGTTGATTCCCATTTACTTTATACCTTTTAATATTTCGTAAATAAAATATCTAATCCTATTTGATATATTGTATTCGTTTATATTGTGCTATACGACCAAATTTATTATGTTTGAAATATATTTGTTTATGTATTTTTAGAAGATTGATGTTCAGACACCAGCTTTAAAAAAGAAGTATTGACGACAATAAAAAAAAAATAAAAAATGAAAAATAAAAAAAAGAAGAAGAAAAACATTATGGACAGGTAGATGTACAAATATATGTCTGTTTTCACGGTAATAATATTACGACTAACCTTCTTGAAATTTATTTTGATAGATGCAATCAGACATTATATGAAGCCAACCTGTAGTAAGAATTCTTTTGGGGAATCTTTATGTCAACGTAACATGTTATTTTCATAAAAAAATTAATTTTTAAGATTATTTGAAATTATATATTGTCGAATGAATTTCAAATAATAAATTCTTTGTAAGAAATTTATAAAAAGTTATGTCAATGATACTTTGGTTCGTGTTCGGTGTGACACAAAAATGTGAATAGAGTTTTTAAACAAATTATGTATACATAATTTAAAGAAACTACTTAAAGCAAAACTTTTAAGTATTAAAGAAAAATACGTTTCTCTAATAGCGATTTGGAGGCAATGTGATGGGTAAAATTCTCTTATTAAAATACAATATCAAATTAAAGGTATTGAATATCAGAGCAAGACCAGGGACCAGATGAGATATGTCTGCCAAATAACTACCGATATAGAAAGAAAGAAGTAACAAAAAGAACAGTTATGTGAGAATTGGTTATTCGAAAAAGAATTGGTGCCAATAGATTTCAATGAGTGGCTGCTGATGTGCAAAGAATAGGTCGAGCAACGTTAAAAGTAAAAGTGAAGCTACTACTTTTGAGAGTTTCCAAATTTGAGTTACAAAATTAACAAACAAAAATCTAGTAGTGTACAAGATGATACTGGGGATTTCCGCACCTATTTTATATGATTTAACTTGCCATTGAATTTGTTTCGCAAATTTTTCTAAGCCATTTAGTATTTATATACATTCGTTTAACAAGAAATGAATAAAAAAATAATATTCAACTTTCAACACAATTTTATTAAATTTTCTTTTTATTTGTAATTCTTAAGAAATAGCACACACAATGATTTTGATTTATGACTGTAAAACGTATAAATTATAGGCATAATAAAATTTTAATATTAACTTGAGTGCTACTGGTTATGATTAAAAATTTAAAGATAGAAAATATTTTAACCTAAATAACCTTGAGATTTAAATTTAACCCTTTTTTAACTAACCATATCTATATTATTATTATTATTTTTCTTTTCACACTTTGTTTTCATATGCAAACGGTTTCAAACTGAAAATATGTAGTTAATAAAATCTTGTACACCTTCACAACATAATTAATTTATCCTGGTTTTTAAATAAATCATTAACATCAAAAACATTTTTTAATGTCTGGATTTTATATGAAGAAAATTTCTTAAGAAGAAAATGATGCAAGAGTTCGTAGAACCAGAGTATAATTAAATTCAGATTTAAATTTCATAAATTTGATTTCTTTCTTGCAAATTGGATTATTATATCTCCGTTGCTGTGACCATTAAAATGGCGAAAACGTTGAAATTCATCAATCTTTTTTCGCAAACAATTATTTATGTTGTTCTAACATTTCCATTTTTTATATTATCATTATGATTACTTTTTAACAAGAAGCGAAAACAAATTAAGTGCGCACAACAATCTCTGATAATAAATCTCAATAATTTATTTTTCCTATGTTTATGTTGTTATGTAATTTAATTGTTGTTCTTTGTTTTAATTCGAACTTTTTTCTTTCATCATTTTTTTTATTTTTTTTTTACAATAATATGATAAGTAATATACAGTAAATATAATTTCATACTCGTCTTAAATTTGAAACTATTTAACTTTTCCTTCAAAAAGTTCTTAATTCATTCCCAGAAAGTATACATCACAAAATGTTACGAACAAATATTTTAATTAATTTTTCTTTTTTACTTTGCTTATTCTTTTTTCTCTGGTTTATTTTCTATTCATTTTGAATAGAAAATAAAGAAGAAGAAAAATCATCATTAGTCAAAGATTTAACCTAATATACATAAAAATCATTTTTTTTTTCGTATTTTTTTTCTTTGCTTTGTTACAGAAAAAAAAAAATTTGTTTTGCGATAAAAGAAAATTCTATGCTCATTGCAAGACCAGTGTTATAAATAATACAATAAGAATATTCCATTGTATATCAATTTAAAGCTCACTTGAATATTATGAAAATGTTTTTATTATTTACACGAATTGTATTGTCTACAGATTTATGGAAACTTTTTCCGCATGCAAACAGCCGTACACCATATACATACAGATGTAAAAAAAAAAAAAAACGGAAAAAAACTTTGATGTTTTGATTTAATTTTCCAACAACAATATTTTCATTATATATTAATGTAGCCCACAAAAAAAAAACGGAAAAAAAAAACATAATATCTACCTAGATATAAATTGAAAATATTCAACGTCCATATATACAATAAGCGTGTATATAGTTATTTTACTGGCTACAGCATCAGCGCAGTTACGGCCTATATCCGAAAGTTTTAGTAAAGAAATATTAAATTTTATTGGCGGTAAATAGCAAATAGGAATTGTAAAAGCCACCGAGAACGATTTAATTAATTCTTTCAAGGTATCGAGTTCATCAATGTCTTTTCTTCATTTATAACATAATAATAACAATAGAAATAATATTAATAATAATGTGCTGTTGCATTGAAATTAAAAGTTAATATTGATCAATAGATTTGCCTTGCCTACATATACATATATAATTATAACGAACTGTTGCAAAATAATTGTTTGTTTGTTGCTGTTGTTATTTTTTTTTTTTTTAAACAGCATCGGTCATTTTATCGCATAACTCTATTCATTTTGTGTAGATCTCCTCTATTTTACAGTTTTCCAAATAATTATTGATTTCGACATTTTATAAATTTTTAAAGAGTATTCGCGTTTGGCGTTTCACAAATACACACATTATCACAGAGTGTACATTTAATGATAATAATTTATTAAAATTTCGCGCGCGCAAAAGTTTTATTTGATTAAACAACAATTTCATGTTTATATTTGAATACACAAATACAAAATAATTGTTTACCCCTGCCATTAATACTTAATTAATATTGAAGCATTTTCTGTTTCTACATTATTTTTTTCTTCTTTTTTTTTTGCTCCCGCATAATAATAAGCAATTTAAACATAAATTTCCATTGAAAGAAAAATTATGCGTTTTTAATTTTCTTTTCGTGCTATTTTTTTCTCTTCTTTTTAATAATAAGAGAAAAATAATCAATAATTCCGCAGCTGTGGGCGCATATAAAGATTACATTTTAATGAGCTGTCCCTAAATTCGTCAATCATCTTTTATCGCGTTCATAAAAATGGTAATTATTTCCGTGGAAAATAAAAAAAAAATCGCTAGTTGGTACGCGTCATGTCACCGTACTTATTATTGACTAGCTCAGGGCCATTCCATTGTATAATTTACTAATCTTTTCTATCAATTATTTATAATAGGCGGCCGCACGTTAACAATTTAAAAATCATAAAAGAACAATATACCGATATTGTTTAATATTAAAAAAAATAAAATAATAATATTTCATTTTGATCATAAATACAACTCTGTATTCGTAATAAAATTAATAAAATATAAATTTCATGGGGAAATTATGAAAGGACCTATTTATGAAAAATGAGTTATTAATATCATAATTAATTACCAAATTTTCCGCAAAAAAAAAAATAAAAACTCTCAAATATCAGTCAGAGTTGTGTTGTGTGTTCTAGTAAGTATTTATTTTTAAAAAATTTAAAGACATTTTTGTGTATTTTTAAGAACGTTTCCGCTTTGCAAGTTTGAGTTTCAAAAGCATGAAGGCGATTTTATACAAAAAAAAAAAAAATAAAAAAAAAACATGATTAATGTTAGCAACGCCAAAATTCCATTTTAAGTAATTCTCCATTTCATTTCATAAAAATTACTAACTTTAATTTTAATAGGAAATTCCTTTTCTTCTTTCTTAACATCAAGATTTATAAACATATAACTAATGTAGCAATATAGAAAGAAATACATAAACAAGGATTTATTTAATAAACGAGAATAATAAAAATTCAAGTTATTATACTGTAGTGCAGTAATAACACTAGAACAATAGAACCATTCATAACATTTTATTATTGTTTTAAATTATAAACATAATATTTCTATTCCAGTAACTACTACTAGCATTATGATTTAAGTGGGTGGTATGTTCACAAATACATTCAGTTAGTTTCATTATTATAGAACATTGTCAATGATTAAAATTATTCGCGATGATGAAATCTTGCTTAAGTTTTCTATTGACACAGTCAAAATAGGTATTAATTATACTTCATTATTAACAACTATTTATAGAATAAAAAGAAAAAAAATGCGGCAACATTTATTTTCTAGTACTTAAAGCTTGCATTAAAGTCGGATGCTCTGATATATTTTTTTCGTAGTCGATTTTGATACGTTTATAAAGAAAAAGCTAATGAATGAACAGTGTAAACTGCCTACCTACGCCTACGTAGTGCATAAAGAAAAGCAATAAATTGTATATCACCTTCCATGTGAACATAAATCACTGAAGAGGCAATAAGCTGTTATGGTAAGGGTGGTCCATTATACATACAAATAAAAAGAACAATAAAAACCACCCCACACAGACGGAACATATAAAAAAAATGCGCAATCACATCGCAATTGTATTATCATTCTAAAGAGCATTGCTATTCATTCTTGCATGCAAAGGAATACCATACATACATAAACCAATAATATAATAATTCATTTCTGTTCCACGTTTTTTTTTTTTTTTTTTTATTATATATATTATTTTTTTTTATAACACTCACCTGGACCTAAATTTGTGATAAATATATCCCTCAAGAGCATTAGTTCATCTTCCGGTGCTGCAGTCATTGCTCCAAAACAATCGTCCTCCGGCCACACTTCTCTGTAAAAACGGGGAGAATAAAAAAAAAAAAAACATGAATAATTTTTTGTTTTATTTTGTGATTTACATGACACTCAGGATGTGTTATCATATTTAAAATTAAAATAAAAGTCAAGGTAGAAAAAAAAATACAGAGGTAGACCGTAGAACATGTAGACGCAGGAAAAAAAATGGTGAATTAAATAAAAATGTAAAATAAAATGAAAAAAAAGGAAGCGAAAATTATGGAAATTTAAAAAAAAATATACATAAATAATACAAGAAACGGTATATGTATATCCATACAACATGATGCAGATACTAGAGGATACGAGAAACTAAACCTAATTTATTTCTTTCTTTTATTTTTTCATTATTTTGTTATGAAAGTATATTCATTAAAATGTAGCTTCGATGAATTTACTGAGAGATCAAGCTAAATAATTTAATATCATAATCTGTCATTTGAGTAGTTAACTTAACGAAAGAAATAATTCTTGTAATTTTTTAAAATTTTGTTTAACGTACGTTTTTTCTCATTTTAGGGACATAGGTTAGGTAATACATATTTACTCACAAAATTATATCATCCATTAACATCTTTTTAAATTAACGCCATTTAGGTGTAAATTCTCTACAATTACATTACATTATTTCCTTTAATTTCTCCCTGACGAGCGGTTATCGAGCTTGTTGTATTATATATACATTTAATACACTTAAAACAAACCAAATATTAACTCAAATAATAAAAAAAAGCAGAAGAAAGTAGTTTAATTACGATAAAAAAAAATATATATATAACAGAAATAACGTTCTGAAGCCTTTAAAATGCATTTGAAATACTTTCACAAAAGAAAGAACAGCATTTAACATCTTATACAAATATCTATTATAAAATATGTATGTATTCTTTTTTTATAAATTTAAGTTTATATTTTCACTGCGCATTATTATTAAACTATATATATAATGTAATTTACCAACAAGCATACTGTTCACAATTCTATACCAACAAATAACCACGAATGTACCTCTAGTGCTGTACAAAAAACTTCAAGCCAATTTTCCAAGCACTAGTTTACTTATCAGCTTATTTACTTACAAGTTTTTGAAGACAAATTGCAACTTAAAATTTATTTTCTTATAATTTTCTTTCTACACACAGCAAACGAAAAATTGTTTTAGTCAGATTTAATTTTCTTTGCATTTTAGTTTTTTGGTGCAATTTTTCATGACAAATATATTGTTTATTTATTTATTTGTTTTTATTTTCATTTTAGGTTTTATAAATCTTTAGTCTTTACGATGATAACAATGCATTCATAACAAATTATTTTATATTTATTGCATATCCGATTAGTTTTATAGTGTTTTGTGTGTGTTCATGTAAACTAAAACATTTACTAAAATGTTATTGTAATTTTTATTTGCTATAGTATCCGCCAGTGGAATAATAATGACCAACAACAAAATCTTTGTTAACTACTTTTTCTTAAAAAAAAAATAAAAAAAATACGAACAGAAAAGAGTAGAAGCAATACCCAAAGAAGTTTTCTTCTCTATTTTAATGCATCTTTTATGCCTTAAACAAAACTCTTTTAAAAATATAAAAAAGTTTTTGCAGGTAATTGAAGGTTTTTTCTAATGGTAAGTTATGCGTTTTTAATTAATTGCTTCACAAACTTATTTTGTGGAGAAATGTTAAAAATCGAAAACGAAAGATGAAAATTTGCAGATGGAATGGTCCAAAGTATTATTAAAGAAAAAAATACACTAAATTTGTTTTCAATTTAATTAACGAAAAAAAAAATATATCATAATAATAAAAAAAAAAAGAGCGACAGTATAAATTGAAAATATGCTGAAGATCAAAAATGAATTTTATAGCAATTACTCTATTGAAAAAAGTAATTAACATTGTATAAATCTCTGCAATTTTAGGTAATTCAATCTACATTTTGTCAAAATTTAGATGATTTAATTTTCAATTTTCATTAAAAATGTTATTTTAATAAACTGTTCATCTGAAACTTGGAAAGCATGTTTCAAAATTTCTCCAACATTATTTTGTATAAATGTAGAAACACAAACATAAGTTAACAATAAATAATATAATATTGTCCCTCCCTCTTTGCACCCAAAACATTCTATACATCTTTTACTATGAATTTAAAGATATAAATTATTTTATCTCAACGAAGCATTCGAACGATAGAGTGCTGCAACTACACTGTGCAATATGTTACAAATATATGTCCTAAATCTTTGAAAATTGTTTTAATAATGATATATTATTAATTGCAGTAGGGGGGTTTTCTGGTACCATGGATTAAAAAGTAAAGTAGAACGCAACACACCCAATGGGCCAATGAATGGTATGATAATAATACGAGAATATACCACATGCACAGAACAAAAGTGAATAGAGAGCATTACAAATACAATATATACAATACATATAGAATAGAGAAGAACACAGAAGTTAGTTATCGTTTGTTTTTAATGTAAATTTTCATTTTACGTACTTTATATTATGGTGTTTCGTGGGTTGCAAGTGAAAATGCATTGCACAGGCACATCATATATATAATATATATATTTAGTGTGCTTTGTGGTTTTTTGTCGTGTTTTATTGTGGGATGTTACGAATATGTATGTAGTCGAATGTTAGTTGTTAGATTTATTATAATAGTTAACATATTCCTTACGTGTTAATATTATAGTAAATTTTCTACTTTTAATTAAAATGAACTTACCTAGCAGAACGCATTAATATAATGGCGTGTTCAAATTTCTCTTGTCGCAGCATACTATGAATTCTGATCATACAATCATCTCTACACACAAAAAAGAAAAGAAAAGAAAGAAAGATACCATTAATTATTTTAATGAATATAATATAATGATGATAATGGTGAAAGTAATATTAATAATTATTGTAATTATAATATATTTATTCAAATTGCATTTCATACGCGCAACTGTCAAAATAACAAATACACATATTTTATAAATATTATGACATTTTAACCTACTTTTGATCATCCATACTCTTTTCAGAAATAGCATCATAAGGTAAAGGATGTTGTTCTTCTGGTAATGTAATATCATTTGATAGATATATAGATATCTGTGGCGCAAATGTAGCCCAAATGTTCTCTAAATTTTCCTGAAAATTATGCACATTAAATGTAGTGTAACAATTTATTGGCCCATTTATTTTATGAAATAAAATAAAATTCAATTGCATTTGAACAAATTTTTCCAATGGATAATTTTATTTTGCCGTTTAGGATTTATATTATTTCTTTTCTTTTTTATTTCCTTTTTGGAGGAAAAGAGAATAAAAAAAAATATATTTTATTTATACATATATAATATATATATAAATATATGTATTAACAATAAAGACCTGGCATTTTATTTTATTATTTTTTTTTTTTTTGAATTTTGAGTCTTCTGTACATTATATCAAATTATTTATTTATTAGATATACATTTATTTATCTATATTTTATTTTTATGTGAATTTTAGTAATATAGTATTGAATTATTTAGCTAAACTTACATTTTCCTCTTCGTCAGTTTTCTTTTTTGGTGCATTTTTTGATTTTCCTTTAGCCTTTTTACGTTTCTTACGTTTATCTTGTACAACAACACGTCCATTACAAAAATTTTCCATCATTTTAAAATATATATGAGCCATTTCGACAACATCCCGCAAATATGCCCTGGAAAAAGGAAAATTCAATATCATATTTTATATGCAATATAAATGCAATAAATGCTTCCCCTATGGCACATACAAATGCCACACATTCATTGCACATTGTGTACCCCCTACATCTATTCATGTATAATTTTGCATTACCTACGGAACTAAACACATAGCCTAAAGAATAGGATAGATAAAGATATACAATTACATTACATTAAAATATAACACAACATAGGTATTCAACCAGCTCAACAACAGGCTACAACAATAACAACAGAATCTGCTATCTATATTCAATGTATTTCATACAAAATAATATATACCTAAACTACATTCATATAAAATATACAAACTAATATATATATATATAAAAATTAGAGTGACCCAAAACACTAACTGGCCGTATTTCAGGGTGATGGTTATACAAATTATTTATCATCGAAAAAAGATAAAACGGCCTAAATTTGGAGCCCATTGGATTACCGTGTACCGTGCGCTATTATTTTCAATTTTTTGATTAGATTTTAAATTGTTTTTTTATTTTTCGTTTTTATTTATTTACACCATTTTTGAGATCTTTTTAAAAAATAAAGCATAGTTTCGGAAATTTTTTATTTCAATTTTAAAAGATATTTATTTTTTGCTTTAGGGATGTATTTAGAAGGTCCATGGTACAAGATCAAGAATTTTATTTATTTTTTGTTTATTTCGAATTATCTAAAGATTTACTAAACAAATCAAAACCATTATTTGATAATACTTCTAACAAAAATGGAGTAGTGTACGGTGTACTTCAATAAATAAGAAGTTTTTAATAGTTTCTGAGCAATAAAACAATTGGAAAGAGTAAAGAATTTCTATTAATTTTTAATTGTTTTGTAATTTTCTATTGCTTGATTGATTATAGTCTAAAGCGTACTGTACATATGGATGCAATGGAATCTCAACTTTGGCTACTTTTTTTTTCAATAATAAACATTTTTTGTATCGCAGTCACTCCGAAATATGTTTTTTTTTTTTTTTCATATAAGAAATAGATCACCCTAATATACCGTAATATATATATAAATATATATATAGAAAAATAAAATGTAGGGTAATGTACGTACCGGCGGTTTGAAAAATAACAATAATTTCACTATATAAGAGTATAAGTATATATAGGCGCATACAAACACCCAAAAATAATATAAACAGAAATAGGTAGTCAAGGATTTAGGTATGAGAAGAATCAGTAGATACCCAACTACCATATATTAACAACCGCGGTATATAGCTAACCAATTTTGATTTGATTGCACATAAAACAAATTGCGCACTCTTACTTAATAATCTGTATTTATCAAATAATAATAGGGCGTTAATACAAATATAAAATATATTCTATTGTAATATCACATCAAAATTCACAGAAATTTATAAATATACCAATCGAATTTTGTGGCATTGTTCGCATTTATTATTAGTTAAAACATAACTTTGCAATATACATTTATGGCATTATAGTTACTGTTTGTGCAATTGCGAAAAGTTCAATCAATGAAAATTTAATTTATAAACAATAATGGGCTATGTGTTAGCTATCAGTCCAAAAAAAAAAACAGGATCTGATAGTTTTCGTTTATTTGATTATAATTTAATGATGACAAACATATTTAACAAATTTATTATTATCATTTTTTTGTTTCTAATTAAAATAATAAATGAAGATAATATGGTTAAGCTATTATTAATTTATTGGTTTCAGAAAAATATTTACGATATTTTCAGCTAGATACACTAAACTCATTTATGATTAAAATAGAAAAAATAGATATGTAATTAAAAAATTTATTAGCATTCATAAAATTTACTAAATTACAACTTCATTATTTCGTTATTAAATTGTTGACATTAAATTTTATAAATGTCGTATGTTATTATGTTAGTTGATGAAACCAAATATAATCTTATAATCAAAATGAGAATACTACTATAGTGTTAAATATGAACAATGCATATTCTACAACAATGATGACATTTCAGTTCCAATTTAATGCCACATAAGTTTTATTATATGTATATTTAATTATACCGAAATTGCAATTATTCTATTATAATTCCGTTTTATATTAAATGCGCTTATATAGCTATTCTAAATCAAAATAATTGTTTGTGCTTAAGATTAATTTGAAAAGATCAAGCGGTTAAAGATTACTTATGTAACCGTCATGTAATTCAATTTTTGGAGAGAATTTAATTTCAAACAAAGTTCGTACACCAAATTCTTGTAATTCGAATTAAGATTCTGAGTAACATGTTATTTTTAATTAATACCAATATTGAAGTTAATATATTTACTACATTCTGGTTTTTATAAAATTATATAATTTTATTTTGCCAAATATTTCGCATATTTATATATTCTAGTCAGGGATTATCAAATAATTCGCTTCATTTTCTAAGGTAATCAGTGGATAGTCAATTTTTTTTTGTTTTTAATTGTCTAATATGGTACAAATTCAAATTAATTTATCGGAAAACAATTAATTTCTGCTCAATAAGAAATTAATTTAAACAATAAGCCTAAGTTGTTAATTATTGCCGCGCAGCAAATCAAGTTTCTACCTACTTAGAAAAAAAGACTGAAATAAATAATAAAAATAATGTAAATACTTATTTAAATTATTATTTATTTTTATAATTAATTATTACCTATAAGTAGACGGTGTGACATGTAAATAATTCATACAAAATTATCGAATGAATATTTAATTAATTATGTTGAACAAGCTTTTTGTACATAATTAAATAAAGTATTCTGTGCCATTGTTTATATTACAATCACACAGCATCATCATCATCATATATATAATGAAAAAATAAATATATATGCGTTGTTTAAATATAAAATTTCTTTTTGTATAAATTACAAAATAAAGCGTTGCAATTAAAATTTTTTAATGAAAAGCAAAATATAGAAAAACCATAAACAATAAAAAAAATCCCTTCGATTTTACAAAATATTATTAAAATAATATTAAAGCGCACAGGAAAATATTCAATCAATAAATTACTGAATTACCTATAAACGGGGCTATATTATAAATAAATATATATAAATTATATAAATTAATGTACTCATTAATTGCGAAATTGCGCATATTTAATTAAATGGTGCCCAATCTAAATAATAATAATAATAACAATAAAACGATGAACACAAACGTGGCAAACGCAAATAAAACATAATATAGCAAAAAGATTAACATTCGATTGGATAAAAAAATATAGACTATACCATGAGCAGAGTAGCATGCATTTATAATATAGGTAGATAATATTGACTCAATAAATATTCTCGGATTAAGTATAGTTATGTGCAATGGCAAAATATATTTTATAACGAAAAATAAATTGCAGAAAAAAAAACGTATATATATAAATAAATAAATAAATAGGAATTTGCTTAACAATTGAAATGGAATACCATCGTGGATTTTATAAGAGGACAATCAACTGAATAGAATGTACTTACTTTGTATTGTATGCATCATTATAGTTAATCAATGTGTGTAGAATGGTTTCACGAAATTCTAGTACATAGCAAACATTGTTTTGTAACATTTTGAAGAGTGCTTGTGAATCTTCATCGGGAATGCTTTGTAAAGCAATTAAACTCAAAATCAATTCTTTGTATGCCTATTTAAAAAAAAAAAAAAAACACAAACGAAAATGGAAAACTTGACTTATTTTTTGTATTATGTGAAATAATTATTTCCAAAGAATGTTAAATACTTACTTGAATGCCAATATGTAAACGTTTTCCCCAAAGTACTGAATTTTTCTTATCAGATGTTAACATATCCATGTGATGCTGTATTCTAGTTAAAACCCAATGAAAATTTGTGGTACTCAATGATTCACTGAAATTTAAATAAAAATAATATAAATAAATATTGATTAAAAATCGATGGTTTCGAAAAATGCCAATCAAGCGTACAAAAAATAAAAATAAAATTATAATAAACTTTTATCTAAACACAATAGTACGAACCTAACTAATGGTAACTGAAAACCGCTTAAGCGATTAAACTCCATAAAAAATCGAATTGCCCATAGCAAATAGGAATCATCATGGCCAGAGCTATTACGTTCTAATACACGTCGCACTTGTCGAATTAGTGTGTTATATGCAGACCGCAAAATTTCAATGGCAAATTCTCGTAAAAATAATCTGCATTGAAATAAAATAAAAAAAAACAAATTTTTATTTATGTGGTTTGTTGTCGTTGTCGTTATACAACATTTTTCTATAACGGATATGGTGACAGAATAAGAAAATAAAAAATAATAGAAAGCAACGAATACTTCATGACATGAAAATGTAAAATTGAAAATGGAAATTTAATTAACTTTGTTCACACCTAATAGAAAATGCGCTACGTCTCTCAACGGTGGCTTCTTCTTTGACAATGCGATGGGAACGTTTTTGTTTGTTTTTATCCCGATCGAAATCCATAGAAATAGCTCGTTCAAGCGATTGATGACATATAATATCCTTATCGGAAATAGATTTTACATTTTGTAGTATGTAGGTACCACCGAAACGTGAATGGCGGCCAGGGGGAGGACGTGTATTGTATTTTACTTTTTCACGTTTTCGAGCTGATACCAATTCTTGTTCATCACGATATTTTTCTGCTGCGCTACGTTGTAAGGAGGCATCAGCCAATGATGCTGCCGTCTGTAATAATAAATTCACATCATCAAGATAAATAGAATTTAAGGCAATGAATAAAAAAGAAAAATATTATTTTATATATGTAAAAGTTAACACTACATGAGATTCAAGAATGAAAATTTAAAAATGAAAATATAAACGAAAAAAAAGATTTTATTTTATGAAAATAACTTTAGAAAGTTCTATTTCTATGATGGTAAAATGTTGAAAAATGTTTGCCACAAAATTGATAGCAATTTATATCTAATATATTACTAGCAGGTAACTGGTAGCTACATCATAACTGAACTCAAACAACTCTATAGTATCTATCAAGTGTATTCATCATATACTAATATATATAGTTTAATATATAACACAGAATAATTTATAGAGTGCATAAATTTTGCTTACAATATTTTAATGTAAACATTCGATAATATCAACATTGATGGCATGATGTTATGTGAGCTTTAACAAATATTTGCTTACCTGTTCCCTGTATATCAAACATATAATTTCAAGTGCATGTAAATGGTATTGATTCTCATATTCTGACCCAATGATATAGAGTACTAGGTCGAGAATATCAGCCTGTTGAAGTGACCATAATACTTGATCATGCAGACTCGCATCATTGTCGGCACGTCGTTCAGTATCTGGACTCGCTGGTATATGAAGTACATTTCGTATCAGAACGAGTATACGTTCAATCAGTAGACCTTGTTCTTCAGTTCGTTCAGCCCAGTCCTATAAATGAATGCAAATGTCATAATGTTAATAAATTAAGATAGTAATAGTAATTTTTCAAAGAAACCAAAAACAGAGTAATGTACATTTTGAGTTTAATGAATTAAATTATTTTATTTTATTGAAAACTATAACACAAATATCATTTGTTTATAATAAATAGATTAAAATGTCGAAGGAAACAGAGTAAAAAAAAATTTTAATTCCTTTCTCTAACATAATACATTTAGTAATTGCCAATTAAGCTCTTATAAATGACTACACTCGGTAAAAGGGGTAAAATCAAACACAAGACTTAGCAATTTATATAAAAAGAAAACGTAAAAAAATAAAGGAAAAGAACACAAAATGTTCTTTAATGCAGCCACATGCAATATAATAGTATTTGTATATCGTATATAATACAGTAAAAGAAGGTAGGGTTGTAAACGTAACTTTTGGTATATATGTTTTTTTTTTCTCGTTTTTATCCCATTAATTTCTATATAGACATAAGAAAATAAGAAAAACGAACAAGTTTCCAATTTGAGGTTTCTTATTTCTTGTTATTCGAAGAATATAAATGTTAAGTATAATATTAAACAAAATTCTTGGCTGCTACTATGTGGAAAGCGAGAGATGTATGATTATAATATGGAAGGCGCAAAGAAACCTCAACGATGGCAATTAGTGGGCCACTTCAATTGTTTAATTTCATTTTAAGAATATGAAACAACCAATGACAATGGATGGGGCTCTTGTTATGTACGTTTAGTTACAAGAGATAAATAATGGCAGATGGTGAAAATGTTCAATAAAAGTTTTTGAAGTTTCACCAAAATTTTCCTATTTAACCATTCAGTGGTGATGGCGATGGTCGTATTTGGCATCATGAAATTTTATTCTAATTAGTAACATAAAGAAAGACTACACATGCAAAATACAAAAAAAAAAAAAAATAGAAAATTTTATATATAATAAGAAAAGAAATTAGAACATCCCGAAAACAATAAAGAAAAGATTACTCAGCCATGGAACATTTTATTTAACGCTCGTTTGACATTATTTAATACAAAATAATGATAGAAAATTACATCAGTATAGTATTTATCGCCATCCAAAAAATTTATACCGCGAGAAATAAAACCAACGAAAGACAAAAGTTTATAATTAAACTTTACTGAAATGAATGAATGAATGAACGAATGGCACACTTTTGAATTAAAACAATCTTCTTGTAATATTAGTGAATCGTATTGTTGTATTTTACAAGAAACTTTAAATTGTGCTTATTTCATTTTATAATCATTGAGTAAATGAAATTTATATAAAAAATAAGAAATACAAAAAAAAAATGAAAAGACTTTAAAAGTGTCTAAAAGAAGCACAGATCAGGAAAAAAAAAACAATATAAATAGCAATCAGTGACAGAATCTCAAACACCCACTTGTTTGTTTTAGTTTCTACTGTTTCGTTACATCTGCTTTCGAAAAGTGATCGATGTGTTTGTTCTTTTTTGTCTGGCTAATAAATCGATTGGATTAGTTAGGTTATTGGTACGATGTTTTGTTTTATCATCATGTATTGCTATATATAGAACAATATACAGTATTTTAAATTTGAACTGTCGCCATCGGCTTGGCTTGGCTCTTTCGCTATGTTTCTTATTTGAGTTAGAAGAGTAACATTATTGATAAAGGCAAACATAAATTAAACTGTGTACTTTAATTTATTTCTTCTAATAAATTAAATTAAAAAAGTTTCCATTCTAGGGAATTTGGGATATAAATGGTTAACTGTTTTTCGGTTGAGCCAATTTTTTTTTCGTTACTAAAGGTTTTAAAATCATCACGATGTGAAAGAAATATTGATATTTATTTGAAGTAAATGTATATATTTATATGTATTATCTAATGGGTGACTTTAAGGTGATTAAAACTTTTAAATCTGAAAAATAAATTCGCATATCTTTAATTAACTTAAATAAACAAAAAAAAATAAGATTTAATATATTGCTTATAAACAGGAGATTACTGAATTATTTTATGGAAATCCATTAAATTATTAAAGAAAATCAACTTCAAGTTCGATGTAATAAATAATTTATTTTCAATCATAATTTAATTCAAATGTTGTAAAAGCAGAAATTTCTTTTTAAAACTTTCCCAAAAAAAAAAAGTCAATATTAACCTTTCCATATGAACATGAATAAAATGATAAACATATGTATATTTAAATAACTGCACACCACCATCCACCAGGCTCTCCCGTCTATAGTCTACTCTATACATTTTTTTTTCAAATTTATAATATCCGTTAAAATAATTTACAAATAAAATTTCAACTTCAATAATAATATCGGCAAGCACATACACTCATTTTCCAAAAAGATAAAAAAAAATTGCCACCAAGAAGAAAAAATTTATTTACATTTTACAACATAAATAGAAAATTTGTATAGAAATTGAATATTGAGTGCGCGCGCGAGTGTATTTTATTTCGGTATAAAAAAAAATAAGAGAAGAAAAAAATAAACTCGAAAAAATCAACATTCCCCAGCAATATAATACGCTTATCACACTGAACATGGTACATATTAATATTTACCAATAATAATTTTACTTGTTACAATTAGAGACAGATGCGACTATATATATTGATAATAAATATGAAATGTCAAACAAAATGTACCGTAAATTAAAAATGTAAACACACCTTTGATTGATTGAACAACATTAAAATAAATTCAGATTATTGCACTGTCAGAATGTTTACCAGAAAAGGTGAATAGATATTGCAATAATTCTGCAAAATATACCAGAATTATTGAAGAAAAAGGAAGAATACCGGTTACCTATTACAACAGTATAAAGCGGCTATCTATTTACTTGGTAAAATTGTATGTCCACTCGCCCTTTTTGTGTCATTTTGTTTCATTTAAAACTATGGAGAACGTGTAGAGATTAGAGAAATACATTTTACTAGGAATTTTTTTTTGGTAAATATTTATCATGTTTGGTGTGATAGGACTTTAAGTAGGTAAAGGCTGCATAGCAAAAATGTGGGATTTTGAATTTAATGTAAATTTCCAATATCCAAAATGATTCGCGTTCAATATTATTATTATATAGTACCGTCACAGCAACCCACATCCTGAGCACTGGAATGTACCCACGTAGGATCTTTAAGTAACTTGATCCATTATTATATTGAAATTTATTTTTTTATTAAACACTTAAAAATTTTGTAAATCTGGAATAGTTTGATGTAAAAGTGAATATAAAGAGTCAAAATTCAATATAACCAGAACATTTAATTGAACCAACAAGATCCTTTAACTCTTAAAGAATTATCTTAATGTCATATGCGCTATCCAATTTTTAGTAATCCAGTTGCTGTATGGGTAAAAGAAAAAATTATAATGTTCTAATAAAAGCACAAGTACATAGGTTGGTACAATGACGGGCTGTTCAACAATGTTCATGAATAAAAGATATGACAAAATGCAGAGTGATGAAATGGTTGAAAATAAAAAAGTGATTCGGATTCTTTTTTCTTCGTTACATTTTTTTTCTCTTTGCTTATCATTTTGTACCAACAGCAACGACGACGCAACAGCAGAGCCTTCTAACAAAAAGTTTTCAAACAAAAAAAAAATTTTATTATGGTGAAATTATGGAATTAATTATGAATGTCGAACGGTCCAAAGTAAATAGAAAATTAAATTTATTTGCAATGATGTCTTGTTGTGGTGTATTTTTTTTTCCTTTTTATTATTTTATGCCAATAAGCTAATGAATATTCCAAAGTTTATGAATAATTATTTTATTTATTCTTATTGGACTGACTGTTGCGCTATATTGTTTTTGTTATTTCTACTTTTGCTGCTGATAGAATAAATTGATGCACAATCATTTCCCACTTGAGATTTAATATTTTGCACTCTCTCTTTTGATATTCAGCTACTCAATGAAACAATCGTTGAAATCAAATCAATGAATAATAAATATTTCTTTCGTACTGGTAGTTATTAATTTTAGATTTGGAAGTTAGATGTTGTGTAATTGCATTAGATGAATATTTCGATTTGATTGAATTTCTTTTCGCCTTTCTTTTTATTTTTACTGATGATTTTCAATTTTTTTTTTGCTCGTGAATTATTCATAAGAAAGAGCACACTGAATTGAATTTTTTTTCGTTTTGGGGAGAAAATGAATAAATGAGTTCCGCATATTTCAATAATTCAATATAAATTGGCAGCACGCTTGGTAGATACTGACTTCATATTTGGCAAGTGCTCAGTAGGTATCTTCATATAAAATAACTTAAGATCTATTTTGATAATAATAAACGAAAAATAAATAAATATTGACTCACAATTCCTAATACTTTCTGAAATCGTTTTTCAAGTGCCGTCCAAACAGGTTGCAATGAAAATGCTGCCTTATAACCTTGTAATATTTCAATAAGATGAAGATAATTACGTCGGTTTGGTCCGTCTTTCGGTAGTTCTTCGCGGTACAACAACAGTGTTGGATTAGTCAAATTGACCAGCAATCTAAGTAAAATGTCAGACATATCATTTTGTTCTATTTGATGCATGAGCATTGGTAACAAATCGGTTTGTAAAACTTTTCCGCATCCCAAATGACGACGATACTCATGCGTGCTACCATCTCGGCGTAGTATCCAAATGAGATGCTTCAAAAAAAATAAATAAAAAACAAACGAAAAAATATTTTTATCATCAGTTATCTGCATTGATTTAAAAAAAAAATAAGTATGTTTTATTTACCTTTAAACTTTGTACAGCATCCGGTTCAGCTATATAATTATTTCCATCATAATAACCTAACGATGCGCATGTTGCATCAATATCTGCTAGCATTGTTGACATTTTTCAAGTTTTTTAAATTCCTATTTAGAGCAAATTGTTGCATAGAATAAACATTTAAAAACTATTAACCATTGACATTAAAAATAGAATTAAAAGTAATGGAAAGCAATAATGAAATTGCAAAATGTGGATAATCAACAAAATAACCATTTATGGAATATTATATTTTCTACCTTTGTTGCGGGAAAAATTGAAAACATTTACATTACCTCGAGAACGTTTTTATGTATCAAAATATAAATAAATAAAATATAGTGCGCGCAGCACTAGCAAAATAATAAAAACTTTTTCAATTAAAACTGTATTTATAACACGATAATCGAAACTTTATTTTGTTTTTATTTAATTATATTACTAGTATATTCGAATAAGGTAATTTAAGTATTTGAAAATAAAACATTTAGCTAAATAAATAAGTCAACTTAATGTGAAATACTTAAATTTAATTTCATCATGACAATGACAGTTCTTTCGCGCCAAATAATAATAATAATAAATGTAAATATATTGCATAAATTTTGGCGTGTAAATTATATTAGTTCAAATTTAATGGGTTAGTTTAAACCTTATGTGAGGCGATTGATTTAACCTACATACCAGGTTACGTTTTTCCCCTTCGGTTAAGTTCTATGTACTTTTCGATGGTTTTGGTCAACTTTTGAGTTAACCAACATTTTAACCACTTGGTTAACTTAAAATGTAAATTGCAATTTTTTTCCCGGTGTCAAGGGGTCGTCCACAAAGGATGTCCGTAAAATTTATACATTTTTAGACCCCCTTCCCTCTCCGGACTTTTCCACTTTTCCAATACCCCTTTCAGGCGTCCGTAATTTAAAAAAAAAATGAAATTTTATCAATTAATATATAAAAATAAGAATAATTATCATTTTTTTTTTTTTTTAAACGTACGTCCAAATTTTGTCCTCTTATTTCAACCTCCCCCAAAATTTGGACGTCCTTTATGGTCTGAAATGGTTACTATTAATTCTGTCAAAAGTCAATCGGAAACAAAAAATATAAAAATTAAATAACAGAAAAATAGTAACATAGCGATGAAAATAGAAGATATTTTGATCGCAATTTTGAGATGTAATTTTTTTGATGAAGAAAACCGGCACATTAGAAAAAACTATTTTGCAGAAGTTATTCCGTCATACTCTGACTTTGAATTTTAACTTGAAATCGGAAAGCAAGAAAACTTAACCAAAAGTCAAAAACTTTATGCGTTTTCGATTGCACGTAACCAATGCAGATAGTTAACTATTTTGGTTAACATTTTGCAGATTTTGTTATCGTTGGTTAGGGCTGGTTAATAGC
>JAABKK020005643.1:0-26423 GCA_011634745.2 Catotricha subobsoleta
CACGTCACATTCTGTAACAAAACCATGAACCATATATATATATCAAACGCGTTACATAATTTATGGATGTCCCCTAACCCCGCATCCTTCACATCGATTTTTGGAAAGAGAAGACACGAAAAAATGAATTATGGTGAAAATAATAAAAATACGTAACCCCCCGTAAAAATCGATGAAGTTTGAAAAGTTTGATAAAATTAGAAAAATTGGTTATTTTGCTGCATCATTTTGTTACTATTCATCTTTTTCATTGTTTACAAGCTTTGCACAACTTAAAACAAGTTTTACTTCATCAGAATGGAAATTTCGTCTAAATATATAGGTTTTGATTTTTATCTATTTTGGTTTTCGGTTCGAATTTCTTCAAAAATTAATTAATTTTACGACCTGACGATCCAAAACAACTCAAGATCAAAAATTAAGTAATTTGATGTCGCCTTAATTCTGCGTCTGCATACAAATCGATCCACCCTAGTACGCATGGATTTAACAATAAGAAGTAAAGTTTTAAACGAAAACTAAATAATTTATAATATTGATATATTTTAGTATTAATTTTATATTCGTTTAGTATGACATATTTAGGAATCAATCTTTTAGCGGTTTCTTTTGAAACATGATAGATTTATGAATATTAATTTTACGATTTATTTTGATAAATCTTGCAAAATTTTGCTAATGATTAATATTTGTGAGATAATTCTTTAAACAATGTTTTTTTTATTTCAGAGATCGAATCGAAGCTGAAGCTTTAAAATCGAGCCCTAAGAAACTTAAATCAGAACCAAATCTTTAGAACTAAACCCGAAAAAAAAATTAAAATGTGATAATTCCTGCTATACGCCTACCTCCATGAAATACATAACAGGCAATTTTAAACTCATAAACTTTTAGGAATAATTTTGGATACATTTTACGTGTAAGACTTTTTAAAAGTTAACACATAATAAGCGTCTTCGAGCAACGATTTTTGAATAACTTTAGGTTAAATTTTATTTCAAAAAACAAAGAACTTTGACGCAAAACTTGCTCCAAACATAATCAAAAATAATTGCTAATTGCTCGAAAGCGATAAATATATTGTTTCTCATAATAAGGTCAGTGTTTAAAATTGTCGTTGTTCGAAAAGGATTAGATATTGTTCATAAAATTAGTCACCAGTTGTGACATAGTCCAGCGAATTATTGTATGTGGAAACATTGCATCAAGTATAAGATTTAAAGTGAATAGGTGCAAATATTCAGCCAGCAATCAATATACGCTTTTGATCAGATTAAAAAAAACATGTTCAAGAAAAGAAAATCTAAATTAGGTACAAAATATAAATACTATTCATCTTATGGGGGGCTATCATAGTATCACATCATTTATATTATATTCTACGTAACCCTTTTGAAAAAGTTCTCACACATCATCTTACGATTAAAAATAACCAAAATTAAGAAATATTTTTCACATTTCAATTTAACGTGTAGAACAGGAAGTCGATAACCACAAACTAAAGAGAAATATATAATACATTTCATTACCAATACATTTCTTAATCGAATTTGATATTTCACAAAATATTTTCTACTTTTATTTTATTTTATTTTTTTATTTTGTAATTCCATAAATAACATGTTAAATAAATAGTTTCTACATAAAAAAAAAAATCTTTTTTTTTTTTTTTTGAAGAAAAAACAAAGATTGGAATTTTCATTAAGACTTAATATTTTGTTGAAAACTGAAGTCATCAAGTTCACGTAAGATGAATATTGAGGTGTATACGGTAACAACTAACAAGATAACAATCGCGCAAGAGACAAGGCCGTTTATGATTTTTTTTTGTGTTTGTTTAATTTTGAATTTGACTATGCTGTGTGTTATTGCATACGACTACAAGCCTATTATATTTTTTATTATGTATATAAAAAAAACAGGTAAATAAACTGAATTTAACTACATTTGGGTACTTAATAAATTTCTATTTCTATTCTTTACCTACCTGCGACATACGTCTGTTGTTTTATATTATATTGTTCAGAGGTTTGTTTAATAGATTTTCGGTTTTCGGTTATAAAGAGAGCACTCTTATTAATGTTCTTAAAAGTTATCTCATACATAATATTCCGATAAGAGCATATAGATTAACATTTGAACACACAAAAAATAAATATATAAATAAAAACATTTTATTGTATAGCTGAATTATTAGTTTCGATAGTTGTCAAATGATTTTAAATGTTTTTTTTTTTTTTTTTTTATTTCTTTACAACTTTGTTAGACTATGGCTATGGTTAAGGTTATGAACGTGAAAGAAGGTCTATGTCTTTATATACAGAAATCATTTTAAATCTTGCATTTCATAGCCAAAGATAAAATATAAAATAAAATATTTTGTACACTTTGAAGATACATCGTATGTGACTACATATATAAGTATTTTGTAGAAAATGACATTAAGTTCAAAGCTATGTTCATTCTTGAAAATAAATAAAAATACGTTTTAAAAATGGTTCTTTTTTTTATATCATTATAGATTTTTCTTTTTCTTTGGTGCAAAAAATTATTTGCAAAACTTTTTTAAGATAGAGGTACCTATTTACCTACAAATAGAAATTGCAAATAATACAAAATAAAAATTAGTGGATATAATAAGAAACAATATCAAAATTAGTAGACGTTATTCAAATATTACATATTTTCGGACATTTACTATTTAATAATTATTAATACGCTCATTAATATGTATATATAATATGTATGTATATTATTTGATTATACAGTTACAGGTATCATGTCGATGTGCTTGAAATAAAATAATTGTAAATTATAATAGCGATACTAGATAATAGAATATTTACTATTTAAAAAATGTATAGCTTAACAACGTGCACGTTTTATTAAGAAGTCTAGATCATCCATTATAAAAATGTAAATGAAAACTATTTTGTGTGAGTAATAGAAAAATGTAAGGGAATACTTTAAATATTTATTATTAAACTCAATACAATTATATCTGAATAACTTACAGAATTACATATCGATGGCTTAAGTTGAAAATAGGTTTAAAGAAAGTTTCAGGAGAGACAAAGAAAAACTTCATACGCTTATGTTAATGCATGAAAAGTCGTTTTCAAATTGTCGGAAAAATTGTGTGTTTAATGACAAAATATTAGAGATTTTAGTTTCTAGGTCAACATAAGATGACATCCAGCAACTTTTCCTATCATTATAACTCATTTTCGAAAAAAAAAATTGGGAGTAACCTATTTTTAAGTTAGGCCATCGATATATTTATATAAATTTAAATCTTTGATCTATTACTTGTGTTTAAATCATATAAAATAAAAATATAACAAGTAAATTTATTTAGATGCCTAAAATAAATTGAAAATTCCTTATTTCTTTCAAAAATAGAAATAACAAATATTCATCTTTGTACAAGATTTATTTTTATTTTTTGATATCAATACAAAATCATCATTTATTTACAAAGACGGATAATAAAATAATTTGCATAATCGTTCTACAACTAATTACAGTCGATTAATTCAATATTTTTTCTAACTACCATATCGTGATTTTTAGTTGCAAACTAAATTTTCAGGCTGCCCATTTTTGTATTGACTGCAAACTTTTTTTTTTAGTTCCTAGTTGAAACTACAATATAAAAGATAACAAATATTGAATAAAACGTAGTTACTATAGTTAATCAAAATAAAGAAAATATGAATATTTCTGTTCACATTAAAATTAACAAAAAAATTGTTGAGGCGTAATTTTATTTTATATATTTTGTCAAAGAAAAAGAAAATGTTTGTATGAACTTTGTAAGAAAAATTACTTTCGTCATATATTTAAAAAAAATTAAATTGATTTACCCAAAATTTTTTTTTATTTATTTATAATTATGTAAGTCTCTAACTCACAAAGTTTTTCTATACTTGAAAGCAATGCATAAACTCAGAAATGTGAAATAATATTTTAAAAAAATTCGAACAGTTACTTATTATTGAAGTAGCAAATAAAAAAAAAAAAAACATATTATTATACTTACTACTTAGTCATAATCATCGTCAATGCCTAACTGAAATATTATGATAAAAAGTTTATAAGTAATAATTATAAAATACTGAATGATTATTGTTAAAAATTTTGACTTTGTGCATCAAGACGTTTCAAAAGCAATGGAAAAAAAGAAGAAAGAAAAAAATAACAAAAAAGAAATAAAAAAAACCAAAAACCTGAAAACTGAACATGTATTCGTCATGTTTATAAAAAATAAATAAAAATGTATTATATAAGAAATAATAATATATATTTTAAAATAAGTTGTTTCTTTTCTTGTTCTTAGTTTTTTTATTTTTTATTTTGTATGATTCGTTTTTGCATAAATAATTTCTTGATATGTCAATTTTCAGGCCAAATTCGTTAACATTTTATAAACTATCAAATACATTAAATAGGATTTCGTTGATGTAAATTTCCGGAGGATATTTCATAAAAATATTATTTTATTATTTTGGTTGTTTCATTTTAGATTTGATCTGACAGTCAATTGAGAAATATAAATAAATTTAAATTGTATATTTAAATAAATATTGCTGCATTTTTTTATGTGTCCAACAAGTTCAAAATAATGTTTATTTTTTTTTTTTTTTTCATTCGTTAAAAATATAAATCCTTTCGCATGCTCTTAGTAATTAAAATATTAAACTTATTGAAGAATGAAAACAGATAATCAACATTTTGCAGGTAATGTGAAATATATATTATTTTTTTTTTAAATTATTTTATGAGACCGCTAAGTAGTAGCTTCTGTATAAGATTTATAATCATATTAGCTGTTAGCAGGTTAAATTAAATAAATTCACACAGCCCGTTCGCTTACACTTCACATATTATTTTTTCTTTATTTTTATTGTTCTTTTTTTTTCGCAAAATCAGCTGCTATTAACTTGGTAATATATAATTATAGGTAGTATTGATCTATGTGCGTAAAGAGCTATTCTATCAACTTGACTATATAATAAGTAGTTTCAATGTATGTATACTACGTACACGCATTGCATATATTTGACGATTTTAAATTAAAATCTCCCTACTTCTCTCATTCCATATAATTTCTGTGAATGCTTTCAATGTACATTCTATACCTACCTTCAAATTTTCAATATATTATTTCAAGAAGAAAACCAGAAAACTCTCATTTTCATGGTTTATGTTTTCATTTCTGTACACGTTTATTATAATAAAATAAATATATATATATTTATATATGTTAGGTATTAAATATTTTTCCGTGGATTTTTTTTTCCTGACAAATAAAAGAAAGCCTCTTAAAAAACAATTCTATCGTAACGATTTAGTAGGGTTTAATAGCTAGCAGACACGTGACTTAAAAAAAAAAGAATTATGCACTAATGACGTTACATGACACCACAGTACGTACGTTCGGTGTATTATTATCGAAAAACCAAGTACCAAAATTATTCTTTGTTCTTATACTTGTGTATTATTTCATCCCTGAGGAAACATTTTTTTTTTCTATTTCATTATTATTTTATTTTATTTTTTTGTTTATAATATATGGTACTCGACTTACGTGGGTTGAAGGTTTTAACACAGTAGGCTATAGGTATTAGTCAATCGGATTACATATTATTATCGTAATATGAAGTACATAAAAAAAAAATATCTAAGCAAAATTGTTTTAATTCTGAGAACAAACGAAAACATATTTTTCTATTTCATCAGTTTTCCCCGTTCTTTTGTTCGGAAAAAAGGAATTATTATCGTTTAAGTCTATTTTTTCTAAAACTATAAACAAATAATAAGGCGGTTGTTTGTTTGTTTGTATTTTGTTTTTTTTTTTGTATGGAAAAACGTCGTAACTCAATACTCCGACCTTGTTTGACCATTTATACATTTAAACTATAATTTTTCACAGCTTTAAATTTACTCCAAATTCGAATTTCACCACAAATCACTATATTCCAAAGGCTACTATGTCAACTGGATAGTACTTACTTTAAATCAAAAAAAAAAAATACTATTATTTAAATCAATAAGTTATAGTCAGCAATTATATTTATGTTTAATATATCTAAAAAAAAATTACAAATAAGAACCCTTCTGCAAATAATTGAAGCTCGTTCTCATTGTAAAGATTATAAAAATCAGCTACGAATATATATGTTTAAAATACCACAGATCAAAAACCATATCTAACAAAAAGTTTTTATTCGTTGAGTACCTACCTCTATATAATGCTATAAGATTTAAAGGGACTTTTTTTTTTTTACAAATAATTCTATATAAAATACTTATAAAAAAAATTTACATTTCATTAAGGTATGGTAACATAATTTAAAATAAAGCAAAACCTCAATAAAACTATATCGCAAGCAAAAATAATAATTATATTACCAGATTATTTACAATCTACGATTCAAAATCTAGTAGAAAAATTGAAGAGCATTATTTTGACGTTATGTTACTTTGCGGGTCACGTGACATATTAGTTATAGTTTTTTTTGTTGTTTGTTAGGTTTTAAGTGATTTGTAAACAATTTTTCGTTTTTGGTAGGGTGTGTGCGTTGTAATGCATCAAGCATATTGTTGTGAAGCACGTGTCGGTATCGTTATTCTTCCACACAAATGAACTCGAATAGTGTCCGGTACCCGTGTTGCATAAATAGCACATTATTATAATTTATTTGTATGGCAAAATAATAAAGAAAGAAAATATTAGTAGGAAGGTAGGTAAACTATTGCACGTTAACTGCATTTGTACAGGATATGTATGTACCGGCGGTGCGGTGCATCAACTACCTTTATATTTATTCGTATATGTGTATTTTAATGCTGAGATTTACTCATTAAGAAAATAGTGAACTATGTAATATGAGTTTGTTTTTTTTATGGATTTTCAATATGCGCATATTAGGAAACATATAAAAAAATAATGATTTTTTTTATAGTTAAATTATTTCATATTTAACTGTTATTATGTCAATGTTTCTTTTTTGATGGTGAGAATTTTTTTTATTGCAGCTTGCATATATACATATAAGAAAAAAAATGCAATATAAATAAAAGAATACAAATCGCTTAATTATTTTTTATCGATACATATATAATAAAATATATTTAGGAGTACTCTGTCGACAATTTCACAGTGTTTACTTATTTTTTTGTTTTAAATTATGAACAGGGGTATCTAGATCTACGCAATTATACCTCGGTATTTCATGAGCTGATTTTCGATTTTATTAACGTTGTCCCCCTGCAGCCATATTCTAATCGTGTTATGATAAAGTGATAAAATAATCGATTTTAAGGAATCGGTATTCTAATCTCTCGTCGATAAATCATAAATCAAATAAAATATTCGATTCAAGATTTATCGATTTCAAATTAGAATATCAATTTGTTAAAATCGTTAATTTTTATCGTAAAACATCGTTAAAACACCGACTTTCTCGATAAAATGATAATTTTTTTAACGTCTACTATTTAGCAAGTGAACACTGAATCGATTAAATGATAAAGTTACGAACGATTTATCATTTTATCATTTTAACGAAATAAACTAGAATATGGCCGCTGGTCGTTGAAATGCAATTTGTAAAATCACAAATATTTATTCTTTTTTCGTATACCTATAGTTATCTAGTATTAAAAAAAAAAGAAAAAAAGCAAATAATGGTGTAAATGATTTTTTTTAGAATAAAAATCGATTTCAATCAAATAATATGAAGGGCGGTACAAAGATTTTAATACAAAACACATACCATGGCAGTTAAGTTACGATTAATGAAAAAAAAAAATGATTATCATTACATTTAAGATAAACAATGTTCGAACCAAACACCGGTCGATAAATGAATTTACTAAGATTACGCACAAACTTAAAAAACTTCATATATATTTATCCGTAATACATATACATAACTACTTCTTTTAGTAAATTTTAATAAACAATTTTTTACACAAAATAAATTAAAATTATTTCCCTAAATATAATATTTGAGCTTATCTTTCCAAGTATTATATCTATTATTCTTATGAAATCGGTTGACTTCAATTCAAGTTATTTGCATTTAAGTATGATTTTAATGGACACCATCATAATGGTTAATGTTTGTCAAGCTTACATAATCTTACTAATGATCCTTGCTACATCAAGTTCCAGTAGTTTTGACTATCGATACTTGGAATTATTTGATATTTATTTGGAACTATTTTTTTGCAAATCCTCGTTAATGTGTGCCAAAGATATATATACAAATTAAACATGCTTGAAAACTATTAATATATCACATATATAAATATATGGAAGTATATAATAAGTTTATTAGGATAATCTGTTTATTTCTTTTACGATAACCTTTATAATCAAATTTTATTGTCTCATTTTTTTTTTATTATAGATTTAGGGTATTATATGTTATTAGTAAATTTATTTTATTACAAAAGAATAAAACAAATATTTATTATAAATTTAATCGTTTGAATTTATTCTGTAAGGAATTTAATTTAAGGCTATTTAGCAAAATAATCAAACAAACATGACACATATGTTTTTCTTTTACTGTTGTAGTTTTAATTTAAAACATGACACCAAATGGATATGAATTAAAAATAAATGATATTATTGTTATATTTATAAATGAAAATATAATAATTAGCTCTTATAGCATTTGTAACAAAAACTAGCTTATTTTATGCTGCGTACCTCGGGTCTCGTAAGAGCGTAAATTCGTTTTATTCATTTTATATTTGAAATCTTAATTAATCAATTATTTTCAAAAGGGTCGTTCATTTAATTCTTCATCGTAAACATTACGCATTTACGACATCATATATTTGAATATTTTTAATTGGTTTTCGAAAATTTATATTTAAACGATTAGAAAAACCAAGAAATCCATTCAGAAAAGAAAAATATGTATTATAAAAATAAAACTAACCAAAAGACAGCAGTAAACAACGAACCTATATTATTGATTAATCTAGAAAATTTATAAATAAACTACTTACAAGACATTAATTAAATTAAGGTTCCTTAAACCGAATTGATTTAATTGTACATTTAGTACATAAGTTCACTCTTGAAGAGAAAAGAGAAAATATATTTATGAAATGATTAATGACATTTCACCTATAACTTAATGTTGCTTGTAATTGATGCGTGACCTAATGTGTTCTGCAAATGAGATTCTATTTAAAAATTAAAGGTTTTAAAGGTATGATTTAAAGTTTCTTTTAATTTAGATGAAAATATATATTTTTGAGTCGTGATATATTAACCATATTTATGTTAGCTAATATAGTTAAAAGGTGCAAAAATTTTACACTTTCACAGGCCCAATTAATTAACATTCATGAATGTCTTAATTCTATTAATTGTGATTTAATTAAAATTGAATTTATAATTTATTTTTTTTGCGCTAATACATATTAAAATAAAATATATGATTGTGTTAAATAATTTCACGATATTTCTTAAGTAACAATTAATTCTATAATTTGTTTAATTTATTTGATATAAATCAATAAGATGGCATACTTCGACTTATACATGAGATGAATTATTAATATTTACTGTATATATTTTCACAATAATTGTACAACGCATAAAATACATTTCTTTGACTATTGAATAAACAAGAAAATACCATTTTCAACATTTTTTATTATACACAGACGTTATGATTCTAATATTTACAAGTTACTTCTATAGAATTGATTACTACCTGTGTAGAAAAAGGAACTATAGGTACTTTCGTATTTAACCAATATGAGATGATCTAGAGCTGCAGTGTTTTACTTTGGCGCCATCATATACAGATCAGCAAGTCATCATCGGTTTACATACCAAATCAAACACATGTAATGTATTGATGTTTCAAAAGAATAAAAAAAAAAAGACTTGTGTGAATGTAAGCAATTCTCACAAAGATTAATAAAAGATAAAGGATAGAGAAAATTTAAAATATTTGCGTCTGATCGTTCAATCTGGTATCAAGTAATAGTAATATTAGAACAAGTTAAGATTAATTAAATCAATTATGATCGATTAGAGTATAGAATATAATATAAAATTAAAAATTATAGTTGAAAAATATAGGTAGCTCTATCCATACGGTAACATAAAAAAGTGTATGATTATTTTAATATTGTGCTTAACCAGACGTTATTTTTCGATCAGGTCAAAGCGATATATTTAAAAAAATCTTACGCAGTTATGAATGTGAAATTCCACCTTATTAAAGCTATCTATTAGTTGCAGCAATAAATAATAATATGTTGTAGTTCCAAATATTTATTTTTTAAAAAGTTCAATTTCTTTCGTATTTATATATCGCTGTTATTTTTCTTTAACTAATTGTTAGTTTAACCGAATACGATTCAATAATAATTATCTTGCACTTGTTATGGAATGTTTGACTTTTCATATCATATTTTGGAGGAAAGCAACAAAAATTAGTATGATAGGAAAATCACTAAATTGACCATAACTTTCGGAATATTTCACTAAATTACCTTCTTTTGGTATCGTTGCGTAAAGCTAATTAAATTACCTAACTTAAAAAATATTAATAATTTGTTTATGGAATTGAAGTAAAGAGATGAAATCAAATGTTAATGATGTAGTCTGAAATGACCGCGTTTTCAATCACTAAAATGATCATATCTTTCGTAATTGTTGATCAAATGAGTTCGTCTTTGAATTGTTAGAAAGCTTTTTAAATTATATAACAAATAAAACTATTAGTTTTTGGTTGCTTTTTTTAGAAAGACCAGTGTAAAGCGCAAATTTTACAAAAATAAAAATAAACCAATGAACTTTAAAAAATCATACCTTATAAACGAATAGACCCACCTCACCGCGTCCAACTATAGTTTTCGTAAGTTAAAAGTTATAAATTTAAAAAAATGCTAGACTACTTTTTAACTTAGGGTCAAAAACTGAAAAATTGAAATGCGCAGGCTGTTCTTCCACTGCAATCAAGATGAAATTCAGCACGAAGTGTTTTCTCGCCAAAAGAAATAAAATGAATAACAACCCAAGGAACGCAAAATGACCAAAGGTCACGATGACGTCATTTTGACGTCACGTGGTCACGAATTGGTCACTCTGTCGTCATCGTGGTGCCACACATTTGGTCATGAATTGGTCATATGTGGCACCACTGTGCTCCTTGGGAAGTAGCTTCGAAATTCGAAAAACATTATTTCCCCATATAAAAAATTGTCACCCTAATACACATAATATATATATATATATTAGGGTGGTCCAAAATTTTTTGAAACTGTTTCGAAACCCTTTTGAAACCGTTTCGAAACCGTTTCTGAAACCGTTTTGAAACCGTTTCGAAACCGTTTTTGAAACCGTTTTGAAACCTTTTCTGAAACCGTTTTGAAACCGTTTCGAACCCGTTTTGAAACCCTTTTGAAAAATAATTAATTTTTTTTTTAAAAGGGTTTCAAAACGGTTTCAAAACGGTTTCGAAACGGTTTCAAAACGGTTTCAGAAACGGTTTCAAAAAAGCTTTCGAAACGGTTTCAAAAGGGTTTCGAAACGGTTTCAAAAAATTTTGGACCACCCTAATATATATATATATATATTATATACATACATAACATATACTTATACATATACATACAAACATCTGTATTTTAAAAAACATCAGAAACTCACAAATTATTTTAACCGCACTGCGATATGTAAGAAACGCGATATTGAAGAAAAAAAAAACTATACATTATTATATTCGCTGTATCTTTGCCGTCATTACCCTAAATAACTTCTTAATACATTATCCATGTATCCGCTACCTTACAGAGTCCTATTTAAAATACCAAATGCCAATAGTATAAGTCAACCACACCACACCACATATATATTCTATTCATTTATATTCTTTATTTTATATTATAAATTAAGAGTAAAAATACAGAAGCCATAAACTATAAAATATTTTAATAATATTCTTCTTCTTTGTCGAGTTGCATGCAACTCTATTAAAGTATTTCTTAGGAAATCTGTGGTAAATGTCATCAATCATGAACTTGTAAAAATTTGGATAGAATAAACTAGGAACACAAAAAATTAAATAAATATCGGTCGAATAAAAATAGTTTGGAAATATAAAACGGAACTATAAATTATAGGCTGGTGATCTAAATTATATATTTTTGTGGGACTTCTGAAAAATAAAAAATGTGTTTTTTTTCTCTGGCAATTTTTTTTTATTTTTTGTAATTACGTTTTTTTTCTTTATTCTTATATTTTTAAATATAAGCACACGAATTTAAATTTGAATTGAGAGGAAATCACTCGTTATAATTAGTTACCAATTTTTGTTTTAAACGCGCGCGAACCCCAATTACAAAATTTTAAAATTGAAAAAAATAAAAAATAAAAATTAGATAAATAAATAAATCAGTAAACATTTCAGAAATACCGAAATTATATTTCTATGAACAATCATAATAATTTACCAAAAGAATTTTAAATTATATGTTATACTGTTAGGTAGTTACTATAAAACGGTAAGGTGAACGTTGATGTTCTGGTGTTGGGAAAATGAAATAAATGAAATCACACATGTGTGGAACAACCAAAATATAGCAATAATAATATTATAATTGTAATAATAATAAAAATAATTATAATAATTACAATAACAAAAAAAAGAATAAAAAAAAGAAAATAATAATAATAACAATAATAATATTGTTCAAAAATTCTGCATAACTACCTGACTTGATTAAATAAATACGTGCCGAGAGTATTTTTCATTGTTTTTATAGCAGCCAAAATACTGAGCATACCTTCATATCATTAAATTGTTAAGTTAAAAATTATAAGGAGTAAAAATAAAAAGTGCTGAAGTCATACTGAAAACACTACAATTTTCGTTTAAACAATGGTCATGCCGCTTAGTATTAATCCATTACAGACATTTTTGAAGAATACACAACAATATGTGGTGCTTGGTGCTTATATTTTAGCTAGCTTCTGTTTCTGTATATTATTTTTATAACACATTCAATGACGCCAGTGATAAAACCTATAAAGAAAAAGAAGAAAAAAGAAAACATAATAACATGATGATAAAGTTTTGAATCGAACAAGAAAAAAAAAAATTTTAAGGAAAAAAAGCAAAAAAAAAACAGATGCGAAATTATAGTATTGGTGGTCTTTTGTCATAAATTGATCTTCCAAGAAACAAATTAAAGTGTAAAAAATATGCTGCTGCTTTGGCGCGATAAATAAAATGATTGAGTGCGGTAACCGTACCGGAATTGAATTTAAAATTTAAATTGTCACTTAATTATATTATTATCTAGTATGATTTTTTAGCATTTATTATATTTAATCCAATTAATTTTACAGGTAGACATTTAATTATTGTTTTGGATTTAAGATGTTATTGGAAAACTTTTATTGAAATAAAACGATGATTCTTGATACAACCAAACAATAATATTGATGCTTTCCAATTAAAACTGATAAGTGCTACACGTAACTATGAACATATTCAAGCTGAAAATAAACATTTTTTTTAACCTACCATAACGTAATTATTGAATTATAAAATGATATAAATTCTTTATAAATCGATTTTCATTCAATGACAACATGTTTCCGAGAATTTGCAGATTATTATTGTTCATAAATCTATTAAATGGTATCATATATTTATCATATTATATTAAAAGGGATCATTTTAGTGGCGCATTTATTTGTATAATAAATCCTAATCATTATTATTTCGATGAAAAAATAAAAGCATTAATTTAGTGACTCAAAATCATTACTTTAGTGGTAGGTACATTTATTTCATAAGTGGTTCAAATAAATGGCAGTCTATAGTTCAATTGAAAAATAAAAAAAACATTTTAAAATTGAATTGTAACATTGTATGCAAGAAACGTATTTCATTTGTTGATTTCCTACTTTTTTAATTATAAAGATCTGACTGCTTAGTAGAATTGTTAATTGAAATTTAAAACACGAGAACACAATTAAATAAAAAACAAAAATATTATAAATAAAAATATATAATTTATGTGGTTTTGCCTGTCTAGTTTTTGATAAAATTATATTCAAAAATCAAAATTTATCATTTTTATTCGCATTTATTATTTATTTATATGGACTGTGTGAAATATATATTTATAACATTTATTTATTTAAAAACTCAATAAAAACAACACAACATAAGCCTGCCATCCGAATTAATATTTTGCAAAGAACGGCCGATATGTAGCTATCATTAACTCGAGCATTGAGCGCATCTTAATTTATCTACATTTTAAAACCTTGAAAAATTTTACAATGTTAAATTTATTGTAAAATTAATACATTTTGTTTACATTATTATAATATAATGGAACTAAATTATTTAAATGTTTATTTTCTTCACGTCATACGTAAGGGAAATACTTTCATCTACTCTTTACTGTGACAAACCCTTATTCGACTTAGAAAAAGATTGGGAGATGAGATCATGCGTTTGAGACTTGAGTGTATAAATGAAGTTATTTAATAGATCCTTTTAATACGAATTAGTAAGTATTAGAGATGAGCGGCGGATATCCGTATTAATTATTATACCATTGTACGGTATAAATCATACCTTGTTATACCTTCTTATGGTATGAATTTCATGTATTTCATACTACTGTATGGTATAAAAATTTTTGCTTATTATTTTTTTCACAAGGGCCGGCCTGTCTTTATTGGAAATTGATTGGTTTTTGGGGAATTTCGAAGTTAACATCTATGGCACTGTACGGATTATTCGTCTTATTTATACTACATATTACTTTGTGTAAGAGATAAAAGTCCCCAGCTTTTTTTTCCTTAACTAGATACGATTTTATTTTCGATATTAGTATATAACTAGTATACATTTTAAGATCATTTGCTTTTAAATTGGAAGGTATTTAAAAAGTAAATGGTCAAAATATTTATACCAATTTTATACAACTTTTATACCATTTTATCAAGTTTATCATCGATAACTTTCTAACAGAAGTCAAAATCGTATCTCATCTCATCTTATTTCGCATTTCAATTCAAATAATGAAGAATGAATAAAATTACATAGTGCAATACCATAGTACTTACAAGTACAAATAGTATGAAATCTCTTTGAATTTTGTATTGAAAAATGTGTGGCATTTTTTTAAGCTCTTATTTACAAGGTAGTAAAATGTCAATATACGGATATCCGCAGATACGGACATTTTGATTTGCTGCTAATAATAGTTACCACGTGGTAGATTTTTAACACAAATACCACGATTATTACGTTAACCACGGTGGCATGAATACCCTTAATATGATTTCTTTTGTTCACTCCGATAATAATAATATATTTAATTGTTTGAGAAAAAAAAACTTCAAACCTATGTTAATGGACCCCTTATTTATCGGTTGTAAATGAAAACTAAACTTAATTTAGTAAGTACATATTGAAAAAAGAAATAGCCGGCAAAACATGTTAAATTGTTTTAATTCTAAATGTTTCATGTAGATTATACGTAGGTGCATTACATATATAAATTTAGGTGTTTCGTTTCGTCCATAATAAACACAATATAATTTTTACATCCGCTTGACCTGCACTTGTTTAAAAAAAAAAAGAATACTGAACACAATGATTACATATTATAATACTGCTTGTGAGCATTATGAGGCAATTAAAGATCATTAACAATATAATTACTCAAAAAAATAATCATAATAAAAAATTAACATTAAATAATATTCAACTTGCTGCATTTAAATTTATATAATATAAAGAAAAAATAAAATGTATTTAGCTTTGTGCAATTTTAATAACAATAAATATACTACAATATTTAATAATTATAAAATATTATTAAAATGATTAAACATGAAAGATTCATCACATGGCATTAAGTTTACATATCTATAGTTTTCTTAATATATTTATATTATTATAAAGCGTTAATATCCACCCCAAGTATGCATTTTTAATTTTTTTTACTTTTGTCTTAATATATACTTAAGTAAATATTATTAATTAATATGCATTATTATAGGAAGAAGAAAAATAAAGAAAAGAAAAGAATTACAACAATATAACTATAATATTTTACAGATTCTAGACGTTAAATAATTTAATGAAATATTCTGCATTCTTGCATTAAATTTTTCTTTTTTTTAAATTTTTATATGTAACGTGTTAATAAAAATATTATATTATGTTTTTACGTTTTGCATCATTGTGTAAAAATTAAATTGGTTTAATCGAAATTAATTAAATATGTAAATTGTTACGTTATGCTTTAATAATCTAATGTCTATAATTTTTGTTTAGTAAGTTTTAAATTTTATTTTTAATTTTAGTTGTAAAATATTTATAATATTTCTGAATTTATTAAAACGATTATGTTGAAATAATTTTCTTTTCTTTTTTTTTTTTAACTATTTTGAATCATTAATCAGTAGATAATAAAAGAAGCTTCAGACTTTATAAAACTGAAATAGTCATTAAAATAATCCAAATTTATAAATGAGAAGTAAAATTATCAATTAAACATAATTTATTACAGCTACAAGTTCTTAGATAAAAAGTAAATTTTCAATTAAAAATGATCATGATTTTTTGAGATTAATTCTTTAAAATTAATGTTTTGAGTTTGTCCTGCAATTCCTTCCATCTAATAAATTAAATTAACGCAAACTTGTCAATAATAAAAACAAAAATCTATACGCGTAGAGAATAATTTTGGAAATAACCACAGTAATCATTAAAACTAATCATCAGTGTTCGAAAATCTAGATAAATTCATCTAATATTAATAATGTTGTCTGGATAAAAATACATCATCTTTTATCTTATCTGAATTGCTTATCTTATCTTTATTTTATCTTAATTGCTAATTATCTATTAATTTTGATAATATAGGCGCGTGCGATTAATAATCCAAGATAAGTTTGGATAACTTTCGCCCAGTTAAATCTCATATATTTGGATAAAAGTCAATAATTTGGTTTCAATTTTGCGTTAATTTTGGATTAATTATAGTTATCACGTTCAATGAGAGCGTTAACTTTATTTAATTCTACCTAAAAGAGAACTTTTAACTCATAGAAAATTATCCACATTTTTCTTGGATTATTAATCGAACACGCCTTATGTAAATAAATTACTATTTTTTTTATACAATAAAATTGAAAATTGGCAGGTGTATTCAGTTAAAAACTAGGTTTTATTTTTATTGCTCAACGATAACAACGGTTTTGTCGAAATATTGTTAATAGAACCTACTACGTCCATGGTCATAAGGTTTATTAGATTAGATTTTTTTAAGATTTTAACATACACGTTGTTACCGCTAACTTAGCCATCGATTTGCTGATATTGGTATGATTATAATAATTAAATTTGTTTGTCATCGCAATCAAAATTTTTGGAATGTTAAAGTTTATAAACTTTAACTTTAACTAATTAAGAATTTGAAATTTGGTCGCTATTTTTAGAAAGTATTACCCTATATCTCATTTTTTTTAAATTTAGCCCCTTATTTACCCCTTCCCCCCCAGAAAACAAAAGCGTGCGCGTATATGGTTTACTCCAAGATACCTAAAATAATTCTCACAGTGTATACCAACTTATTGGCAGCATCATTTTGAATGCATATTTATTTATCTTGTATAATATTTACCTACTTTAAAGGTAGAATGTAGAAATATATTAAAAAATGATCTATTAATTTATCAATGAAAATAGCGATTCATTGATCAGGAGGAATTTTTTTTTTAATATTATAATATAACCAGATACACAATAAATCTACATCCGATTAAAGAATATAAATATGATATATATTATATATATTATATATAAAAATAATATAATATTGATTGACTGGTTTTTTTTTATGAAATACTAGGGCTGTCTACCTCCTAAAAAGAATTATTTAAATATGTTTACACAACGCTAAAGCAAAAATAAAGTTAAAATTGTAGTTACTGATAAAATCTTGTGGAAACTATAAATTGATTTGTGTGTACTATTTTAGTAATTATTACATTTAAAAATCATCGTATGGCCATCGTGATTGCACTATCCATAGATTTACTAATTGGTTCTCTAAGATGATTAATTTACATCAAAAAATAGTAACTTCGTCAACTTCAATGTCACAATGTTTATTAATATTCTTATTGCCGCAATTTTTAAATTTTAATAATAATCGCTTGATTATAATTATGAGCAATATCAGCATAAACTAGGGATATTCTTTTGGTAATTGAGATGCTGAGCCAACTGAGATTTACTGAGATTTTTCGAGTTATGAAATGAGAAATCTCACTTACCAAAAGAACAGCACGTCGGTGAACTTCCAATACGTGCTAAGCCATTTGACCACTAATTCCAAACCGAGTCAACCCATTTTGCGCATAGTTGCAAACTGTTAGATTGTTGATTCGACATATGACGTTTTGCAATTATGCGCGAAATGGGTTGACTCGGTTTGGAATTAGTGGTCAAATGGCTTTAGCACGTATTGGAAGTTCACCGACGAGCACTACTATTATGTACTACCAAGTGGGTGAGAAAATAGGATTATTAGTTTAGATTATGTAAGTATAATAAAAATAGAATAAATGAGAAACTGGTAAGACTATAAAAATATTTATTTTTTTAAATTAAACTATGAAAATAATGTAATGAACCTCGTAATGAACCAATTCAGAGACAATTAAAAAAAAAAGAAGAATCACAACCCTTGTTATTTCAAAGTTTCAAGATTTAAAAATATAGACATCTACTAATATTATATTTACAGTTTTTTTTTTTTTTTACCCAGACTCAATGTAGCAAAACATAAACAAAAAACTCAAAAATATCATAAAGAGGTATCATCAGGGTTGGGGATTTTTTTTTAATAAAAAGTAAATCAGATTTATTTGATTTATTTGATTTATTTGTTTTTTTTTTCAATTTCCTTTTTAATTGTCTTGATTTTTTGATAACAAAATGATAGAAATAGAAAGATAGTTCATACCAACAATTATATAAACGTCACAGACTTAAATTTATAATCTCGAATCATGTTCTTAAGAACAATGAAAATTTTATTTATGTTTTAGGGTAATAATTATTAACATATGTATAATATTTCAGGGGAGTGTATTAAAAACGCACTTGCTGCTTTCTTTCTTATAAAACGGCAATATAGTGTAAAAAAGATAATCATAGTAATAAAAATTAATTAATCATTTATTTGTAATTATAGTTTAAACCACAAAAAATATTCATCAAAAAAAAAAACAAAAAACACAATTGACCTACACTATGTAATACTTTTCGAATAGAATACTCCTTATATATTTTTGTCATTTGCATTATAGACTTTCTTACTCCGATATTTTGTTATCATTTATGTTAAGTATGTCTCATAAAATTCACTCCCAAATTATTTTTTATTTACGAAATGTTAAATTACGTATAACGCTGAAAATTGATAATAATATTAATATTCAGCACCTTAAAGTTAGGACCTAATCTCAAAATAGTGAAATAAACAATATAAAAAAACGTCATAAATGTCCTTACTGCACATTTGTTTTTTATTTATTTTTTTAAAAATGTAAATTTGACAGTTGAAGGGATAAAATTCGGTATAAATAAACATAAATTTGAAGAAATATTTAATGAAAATCATTTTTGAAATTATTGATTTAAATTCAGAAAAAAAAAAAAATTTGATTTAAATCAAAACAACCCTGATTGGTATGTACAAAATATATTTAATATAGAGACACATTGAAAATATAAAGAAATTGTAAAATAATATTTAATACATATCATTTTATAATGTAGAAATATATAACTGAGCACACACCTCAGCGTTCGATATTCTATAGATGGACATCGACAATTTTTAGATATATCAATAAACTTTGAATTTTGACATATCTCGTTGACAGGGGACCTCCTAAAAGATTTCAATATTCGATAAAAATATCGATGAGTTCCTTATAGTTAGCTAAAAGCAATACTTCTTCTGTTCTCTGTTTTTATTTTTTTTTTATTTCTTTTTTAAATATACATATATAATAAAAAAAATAATAAAAAAAAATTGAACATTGATATAAATAGTTCTACCTACCTATAGTTTTCCATAGGTCATAACTATTTTACTGTTTTTTTTCTTCTTTCTAATTTAATATTGTGAATAAATGATTTATTTTTACTTTTGAATGTTTTGCTGTCACATATATATAGGTATTATGTGCTAGCCCAAACCATATTTAGATATTCGATTTTAATTTATTATATTTATTCACATTGATGTTTATATATTTACATTATCTCATTTTATAAGAAGTTAGAAGTCATAAATTTGTTGATTGATTAATTTTTGAAAACCAAATTTTGTTCTTATTATTAGCACCTAAGTTGTTTAATAATTTACAAATTTTAAAAGAAATATTTATTTGGACCACAAGTTACCATTTAATAATTAATGAACAACTATGCTTATTTCACCTATTTAAACAAACCTTAGGTTGATTCAAACTGCAATTTTGATTAGATATTTTTAAGAAACCCAAGTAAATGGCAAAATTAAATATAAATTGCAGATTAGGTTGCTTTTTTTTTAATTTAAAATTCTTTGAAGTTTTACGCTATGAGAGATTGCCGCATATTTTCTAGTTATACTTATATATTAAACTTTTTGAGTATTTCAGTCAAGTTGATGAAGTAATTTAATATTGGTTATAAACGTAATTTATATCAAAGTCAAATTTTATTACAATCGTTAATTTGGTTATCGTCAATTTATATGGAATAAAACAATCATCAATATATACACATATAATTAAATTATTTTATTATTTTATTTTATAACGTAAATAAATGCGTTTAAAGTTTTGAAGAAAAAAATTTAGTAGCAACACTCAAGACTTGTGTAAAGTGAACTCCTATTACTTAAAAATTACGTGTATCACCAAAATGCAGAGTTTATTTAATTTTAATAAAAAAAACTCAGAAAAGATGAGTATACCCTATATGTCTATTTGGCTTACAATCTTATTCTGCCAAGGGTCTCTAATTGAGTCTTACTGATAGTCTTATTTATAAAAAATCATAATTTTTTATATTTTGTCTTCTAATGTGTCGTTTTATTCAGGAGGTAAAAGACAAAACAGAACATGACATAACAGACATAAAAAAAAGACAAATGAAAAAGATATATTAGCTCTGATTCGAAAAGTTTAATTAATTGAAGGATACAGTCAAGAAACATTTCTTATTATGTTTCCTATTGTTGAGATAATAAGGTTCTTTATTTTCGCTTTTATCCGGTGCTAAGTATTTTCAGAAACCATGGTGAGAACAATTAATATGCTTTGAATAACAGTTCAATCGGACCGAAAGTGGTGCCCACTAATTGATATTGTGAAAAAATGGGGGAAAAAAATGTATTTGAATTGAATTTGGTTGAATTACTATAAAATGTTACCTAAAATAGTAATATAGACAAATATTTTATATCTTAAATGTTTACTTACATTACATCTACCAAAGAAAATATATACATAGAAGAGAATATCTCCAATATAAAAAAAATATTGTATGTATTTAGATTCATGTAAATTACCAACTCAAACATTAACAACAAAATAATTTTATTAAATTGCATATGTTTAGGAGTTATTATAGAAAATATATATATCGAATTACATTTCCATTCTAGTGTGATTTTTTGAAATTTGGTCGAATTGTTTTAATCCTAGAATATAAATAATGAATGTGGCCGCTAGATGTCCGGCCAACTTACAACATACCTCGTGAATAAATGGATGAACATTTCCTCGTAATACGAAATTATTAAAAAATCACGAAAGCGCAAGGAATCATTTAGTGCAAGTTGAAATAGGAAAAAACATTCGGAAAAATATTTCCATGTTTCTTACAATTGTTATGAAAATAAAATCAAAAATTTTTTTGGTGTTGATCGCACTGTAAATATTTTTATAAAATACTTTGTTTTTTTCTGAAACACAAGTTTATAATTTGTTTACTATGCCTGGAGATAATTTTTTGAGCGATTTTCCGAATTACATTTTGCTCAAATACATCGAGAAATACCACTTACGTATACGAGTTAAAAGTTATCTTTTTGGGTAGAATTAAATAAAATTATCGCTCTCAATGAAGGTGATAACTTTAAGTAATCCAAAACCAAATCAATGACTTTCATCCAAATAAATGAATTTGAACTCATCGAAAGTCATCCAAACTTATATTGGATTATTAATCGAACGCACCAATTTAGCTTAACTCGCTATATGAGGCGCTATATGAGATAGATCACTTGGAATCATTTGGTGTTAATAGTCGATAACGATTAACGTTACCGACTATTGAACCAAAATCAATTGAAATCACTTTAAATCAAATCGCGAAAGCGCCTATTATGTGTTCTTCCAAACTTTGTGAATAACTTAACTTAACTTGACATAATTGAAAATGTAGAGAAAAAATTGGCACCCTACGCTGTTTATTTATACCAATTCTATTTTGTTCACCACTCACTTCACTCGATTCGCATTGAATGTCATTTATACTTATTTGTACTTCTGTGCTCTAAAAGTCCAATTCTTCACGAATAAAATTTTAAATTTGAAATAAAGTTATAAAGTATTTTCAACTAAAATTAATTTAAATATAGAAATCAATAATACTTACTGTGCTCTTGTGTACTTATATGAAATAAAATAGAAAATAGAAAATTCCAATTACCTATATTCTATCATTGGTTAGCCGTCATCGTACTAATCATTAAACGCAAAAATCCTTTAAATTGATTAAATAGAACTAAATCATATGAAATCTGAATGAAAATTATTTCTTTCTATTCTATATAATCGGAAAATTTCATAACATCAACATTTATTAATTATAATTATTCACTCAATTTAATATCAAGATTTTATAGTTGGGCGAATGCCAGTAATGAGTAAAATTAAAATTAATTTTTACTTACAATGTATGAATGAATAAATAAGTTCTATTGAATCTAAAAAGAAAATAAGTTACTATAAGTATCTAATTATATAATTATCGTATTTAGAATTATTAATTTACTTGAATTACAAATTCTTTAAATACTTTTTAGTTCTTAACAATTTGACACCACCGATTATCTCTTGAGGATGAGTATTCATTTCACATTTTATCCACTGAATAATAGCAATCAGACATTTTATATTTTCTTTGAGATTGATTGACTAACTTCAAATAAATGTGAAAACGGTGAACATATTTCTAAAAAATAAATTACAAATTGGAATTAATATTTACAACATCATTTGTGTTTTTAGAATAAGAATGTATATTATTTTGATCACAACTACGCAGCATAGACGAAGACGATTAGCTAAAATAATTTTTGAAAACAAATTCATAATCAATTAGATAAATAAATTTTATTTTTAGAATTCAGACTGATTGATTCTATTCTGAAGTAGTTAGGTAATTTACCCTATTCTATTATTTAATAATTATTTCTATTTATTTTGAAATCTTCAACGAAGTCTATCTCATAAATATATTAAATCTAGAATGGCTCAACTATTTCATGAAACATGAAATCTATAGAAATCTTCTTTAAATTGAATTTTGGTGGGAATATATTTGTATTTTTTTTTTTTTTACTATTTGTAGCCTTTTCCAATTGTTTTCGTCAAGTTATTACATATTGCCAGCAGTAAATTAAATTTTCAAGGATATAAATATTCGAAAGAGACATAAATACGATATAAACAAATGAGATAAGTAAAATCAATTTTGTTTTATTTACTTTTTTTTTTATTTATATGTAACATTTAAAATTTTCTGCTTTTTTAGTATAATCACATCATTTTAATAACTTCAATTAATTAAGAAATGATGCGAAAATGGTAAAATTTTAAGTGGATATATAAATATATGTCCTTTATACCAGTTCAAACCACTAGCCAATGATTAAGTCAATTAATTACTCACGTATCACAATGAACTCTACAGATCGTCTGCTATTTGAAAAATATAAGTAACCAATATTCAGTTTATATTTAGAATTGATTTTACAACAGTAAACTCGGTTTATTAGCGAACCACTTCATATGGTTCTTTTGTAAAGTCCACTAAGAAACGTTCTATTAGAGAACCATCAATGAAAATCTCTCATAAATAAGCTAATTTATAGGCGATGGAAGAGTGGTTCTCTAATTAATACACAGTTAACTGCATTTAAGTTTTTGTTTTAAATTTTACGTACTTTCGTATAAGTATACCAGTACATAATCATATAAACCTGCAATACACTTTAAACCTTAAGAGTACCTGAATTAAAATTGTTATACTCAGATATGGTAAGTAATACAGTAATGCGCGATCGTATTTCTCTTAAAAAAAAAAGATTATTGAATCTCATATTTTTGTTTTCCATTTTTGATAATTATTTCTGGCTAAAAGAAACTAATTGATATCTTACATTACTAAAAACTGAAATATAAAAATAGGTCTAGCACATAACTCGATGTACCAGTTTTCACAAATTTTTGGTATTTAACATAGATAAACTTTTGTTTCAAATCTTCCCCATATTACATTTTCTAAACCAGGTTGAAAAATTTTTTTTGTTTATAAGCCGAATTATACGACATTAATGTTGTGTATGTAGATTCCTATTTGCTCATATTTCAGCATATAACCTAAAAGATAAAAAGGTAATTTAATTATAAATAATTTAAATGATTTTAGTTGCTTGCTGGCATAAAAGAAGAATATGCTTAACACATTTATTCAAAAATACTAAACTAATTTTCAAATCTAAAGTATTGCTATTATAAATCGTTCAAATAACATTAATGTACATATAATATAATAAATTTGTGATTACAATAGAAAAAAATGGAGAAGTATTTCGTTCATTCTGGGAAAATGTTAATAAGAACGCTAAAATATAAATATTCCTTTAAGGTTTCTTAAAAAAATTATTGCCTATAAAATCTTTTCTATCAATTTTACTACATATGAAATTAGTATCTCGAATACAAAGGAAAATTAATGCATTTCAACTTAATTAACAGTTTTTTTTTCATATTATGTTTTTTAATTCCAATTCCAATTTGTCAATTTATGTTAGCATAATAAAAGTTTACGTTTTAGTTGATATACTATTAAGTATTTAAGCAGTTTTGCTTTTTATTACAATATTAATTAATGATTAATGATTTTTGCTTTTAATATTTATCAAACTATTTATATTGGATAAACAACACAGCGAAATATTTTCTATTTAAGATGAAAATTAAGAACAAGATTACCCAACACATGAGACATCTCCGTTTAATATTGTTAATAAAGTAAGTAGTTAATTTAATTTTACATTTTATAAGGTTAAGAAGTGCACCAAAAGTAAGACTAATCTAATTTTACAATAAGTTAAATAAAAAAACTTTCTAAATAATTGCATCTGAGCATTGAGAGGTCTAAACATTCAATTACAAATGTTTTTAATTAAAAAAACAGAAGATTTAAAATAAAAAATGGATATTTTTAACATTTTTTATTATTTATTTTGACAGTTCTTTACATTTAAAACTGAAGCTAATAATAATCCGTGAATGATAAGAAGTCAAGTAAATTTATCCAATACTCATCATCCAAATTACTTTACTATTTATAACAAATAATAAAACGAAGATGTCTCATATTTTGGGTAATCTTACTGATAAGATTTGTTGTAACGATTGTTTTAAAACATTTATTCTAGTTACACCACAACAGAGAACATATTTCTATGATGTCAATAAAACTCTTTTGTATATCTATATTTTGGCAATGACGTTCTTCTGTCTTCTCTTTGTGATGAATGAGTACGTTTTATGATTTACTATACCATTTGTTACACACGAAAATGTTTACATTATTACTACATATTAGTGACCATTCACAGTTGTTGTTTTTATGGTTTGTTTTTATAAATAAATTGTTTGAATATGTCGCTAGCAGATAAAAAGATTTTGATATGCATAGATTTTATCTATAGATTGGTGCCAATAAACATGTTCATATTGTCACTTTTAGTAAACTCAAATTGAGGCGTAATTTTGCAAATGTTCAATTGAACTGTATAATACACAAAAAAAATCAGAAAATAATGTTTTTATTTTGACGTCTTACATACAGAAACTTTTCATTGCGAATTTAGATGTCATCGCGACTATAGTATCTAGAAACCATAGTATGGCGGACAGACTTTTCACCAACATAACAAGCACGAAAAACAAAACAAAATTAGTGAACTGTTGCCAATTGCACAAAAATAAAAAAAAATCTGTGAACATTTTTATGATATTGTTTTATTGTTTTCAT